>JPKZ01003110.1:346977-372467 GCA_000803305.1 Toxocara canis | reverse complement strand
GTAAGTTCCTAAGGGGGATGCACATGCCTATATTAGAGCCTCTGTCGTTACTTTGCACTCGGTGTTATAGTTGCAATATATGCATACTTTAATATAATGTTGAGCAAGTATTTTGGGCGATTAGTTTCAGTGCTTTCTTTGAATCTCATTTGAAAAGATGGCAGATTTTCGTTTGGAAGAGTGCGCAATCGATATAACGATGGCACGATGTTAATAAACTTTAAAAATGTTTAAATGTTAATTTTATTGTCAAAATGAGTAATAAGAAAGAAATTCGTAGTAACTGCTATTGCAGAGGGCTGCGCACATAGATGTTACGCTTTTCGTTCAAAATATGAATATGCTGTAAACGAAAACGAAACATTGTACAAATAAAGTTGCTGTATTGGCCCATTCATCAAGTTGGATTTTATGAAATAAAAAAGACCTCCATGAAACCATTCCTCTTCGGAAAGGAAATGATGTTTCGCATGAGGCTTCAAAGATTCTTGGAACGTTCTAAAAGGTTTAATAAGGTTTAGCGTATGAGCAGTGGTATGAAGCAAAGTTTTATATAAACGAACTTTTGTATAATAATGGCAGAATATAACTAATCTGTGTAATTTTTTCCAGAGCGATCCCTCTTAAAGGATGTTTGGTTCATATAGAAAAGCTAATAGTTTAGACAGGGTTCATATGAACTCAGCTTGTTGGAGGAAAGCTAGCTACGAATCTAAGCGAAAGGGACAGCTGGGTCGAAACCGGAAATGAGAAGGCTAAATGGCATATAAAATCACAACAAAAACGGCATTCAGAACGGTCTACTTCGTCGTTATTCGTCTTTTATACTGTTAAGCAGACAAGTGATATAAAAGAAGCAATTTGGAGTATGAGCTTAGAAAAAGGCAACGTGAAGTCATCGTGCACTTTGTGCTTCTTTTCTTATTCCATATCCTTTCTGATCTCAGTGTCTTTTAAGAGCGATATGTTTTGTATGTTTGCAAAAAGAAACGTTTTACAAAGCAATTTCAAAGGCAGCAAGTACCATTTTGATCTACGCTTATAAATTCTGATCGGTGTCTGTTGCTTCCAATCGATGCGAGCATACCGTTTTGCCAGTTCTCGTTTCGCGTCCAGGGTTCTATTTAACGCTCATTTAGAGTAGTATAATACGCATCGGTCAGGACTTTCTCTATCATCGTCATTCTTGTTTCATTTTATTCTTTTATTTTGTCGTTTCCTATCTGACCGTTCCATTAAGGTCGTGTAGCTTTGTTTGTCTGTTGGATATTTTAAGATTGGTGTATTATCTCAATAGATGTCCCCGAGAGTGGAGGAGGTTGGGGGAGGGCGCGGGGGGTCTGTGCTTGAGATGCTTGTGTCTGTTTATGCTATAATTACGATTGGATTTTCAACGTTCTTCATTCGCAGCCGTGTCTTCACAAACGCGATGAGCGTCGCCCAACTGCACATCGTATGGCCGAATACATGGCAGTAATCGTGTTTGAGCTAACTCTTACAGTAAGCCTCACCAACTGCTCCAAACTGTTGCATTAAGCTTCTGCTAAGCGATCACCTTACATTAGAGTGGTTCCTCCTTGATCGATAAGTATCCGCTACAGAATGAATTTTGTCATTCATATTTCTCATACACTGTCCAACTTATCACCCTTCACGGTCGAGAGAAATAAAAATGAAATGATAAGCGGACTTTTATAAGAGACTGTATGAATGGGAAGCATTTGCCCGCATAAAACGTGAGGATTATATGGAAGAAGCACACCAGCTTGATTTCATAATCCATCCCATGCAAGGGAGCATAATGTAACTTATCACTTGTTGCTCATTCGGTTCTCGCGTTGTTTTGTCGCGTATTTTCGTTGAAATGGTTTATTAAAATTTTAAACACACGTAGTTTTTCATTTTGCAGACATATAATTGTTGAAAGTAGTGCAAAACATCTTGTATGGAATCCATCAACAGCCATCAACAGGAGCACCTCAATACCGGCCATACTTTTTCAGCTTTTCTCATATGCTCAATTAACTCAACTCGATAGCTCAAAGAATCGTTTTTTTTTCATCTCAACGAAACAACCTACGGGGTATTTTATAATCTCATTTAAGTTTAACGGGAATGAGGACTGTAAAATCGCAGGCGCGCTGTGTATAGGCTAAGTGATTTCCTTATCATATGATGCCTAGATTTCTCAGTGGTGCACCAGTTGACACCGTGATACCACAGACACACATGCAGCGACGTACATAAGCACAAAATGATATCGCCTTATAGCTAATTAAAAAGATCTTTTAAAAGAACAACTAAGATAATTATGCATCCTAAGTGTTTACTTTCGTGTGATAGTTTTCACTAAGATTTTCATCACAAAAAAACTGAAAAATTTCGTTTGCAAGCTGATTCCTCCATTAATTTGCGTGAAGAATTTTGAGGAAAAATTAATCTCTATGTTTCGGAAAAAAATGGGGAAGAGAACGTGCATTAGTCATGCTATGCAAACGGTATAACAGCGACTTTGCTTTGCTTAGCTTTCCTTTGGGTACCATTTTATGTCAACTTCCTCATGATTAGAAGAAAATGTTCCGAGCGACATTTGAGAATGGCATTCTGTCGACGAGCGGTCGGATCAATTTGTGACGAACATTTTTGCATTCGTACCATTCCTGTGTTCATATCATTGGCTGGATTGTTTGATGATGAATCGAATGGTTTGGTGATGAATGATGTACGCTTTTTGATGCCTCAGTAAAGTACAAAAATTGCCATCTGTTCCATATACATTCGTTCTTCTGTCCTGCATATAAAGTTGTTTTTTTTGGGTGTGTACAATGCGAAATTCGCTGAGATGTTTTTTTATTCTGAGTATCGTTGAACTGGTGCTCGATTGAAGCAACAAATGGACGGTTAGACGTATCTAACAGAAGCATACAATCGAACCACAAATTAAAATCCACTACTCCAAGTGGATGTTCATTTTGATCTAGTGTAAGCAGCAATCGAAATTGATCGAAAAAACATGTCATGTGAGTGAAGGCATCAAAACTAACTGCAAGGCAACGATGTGATATGCCTATGATGGCGAAGCATTTATACCCCGCAATCTGGCTTCGGTACAAGGATGGATCCCCACGCAGTCGAAGGAGATGGAGTTTTTGTTGCTTCTTTTATGCTACTCGAAAGCTGTCGCCCGTCGCTGCCTGTAATTCTCTAATCCAGTCGAAATTTTATGACATTTACGTCACAAATTTTATGGCAGCTACGGAGGCCAGAAATTCTGCAGGAAACAACGGTACCTAAAATGTTATGACATTTAGAGATGCTTTAAATATTTTGGCACAAAGAGATGACCAAAGTTATAACACACTTAAAAACGACTAAGGGTGAATAAAATTTTGCGTCATTTGGGGTTAACAAAAAATTTGTGACGCTAAGGGATGCATAAAACTTTGCGGTAGGGGTGAACGAGTAAAGTCATATGACAGTTAATGACTAGAATTATGTGGCAGTTAGCGACGCCTCGAATTTTGTGGCACACAGGGATGCCTTAAATGTTTTGGCATTTAGCGGTGCCTAAAATTGTGTAGCCATCAAGTATGCAGTTTGCTATGCCTAAAAGTTTATGGCAGACGGTAGAGCTCAAATTTATTCGACACAGAGAAATGACCAAAATTAGAGTAGCAATTGAGCGTGCCTTAATTTTATGGCACCTTGTAATGATTGAAATTGTATAGCACCTGGAATTGACTAAAGTACTTAGCACCTAGGGATATGTAACTTTTAATGGGAGTAAGCAATACCTAAAATCTTGTATCTGTGAGCGGAGTTAGACAGTTATGGATGCTTAAGCTTTACGGCAGGCGAGGGTGACTAAAATTGTGTTGCACTTAATGATGGATAACGTTTAACCGCACTTAGGGGGATGCCTAACAAGTGAACGATGCATAAAATTTCATGACACGTAAAAATGCTTGAAATACTGTGGTACTTAGGGATACCAAAAGTCTTATGGAAGTTAGAGATGACGAAAATTGTGTGACAGTTGTCGATGCGTAAGGTTTGATGGCAAAAGTGTTAAAGCTATCGCGTGCTGAAGAAAGAGAATTTTTGATCGTCGAAGCTGTTGGACATGCCGAAATAGGATTTCTTAACCGGATGCGTACACAACCAGTCGGTTCGTTAGAAGAACGATAACGAGTGCATTATTACACATTGTTCGTCATTTGTTGGGAATTTTACCGGTAATTTTCCGCGAATACAATATCCTCATCTGGCGGTCATGAGTGGTCGAAATATGTGTTAAACCGATGCAAGACACTGATTCAGTCAAGAATTTTGCTCTATAGTGGCACAACCAGTTTGAGATAAGCTCAGTGGAATGGCATGTTCATATTTGTTTTTTGCAATCTCATAGGTATTAAAAAGTCAAGCTTTTGCAAGGACGTCGGACAGGTATTGGGACGCAGCGGTGATGACCCATAAAATTATCGTTATTTCCATTAGCTCCGATTGTTAGTTGTGATGGTGTCGCGATTGCTGCTAATGTTTTGATCTGCTGATCTATTGAAATGCGGTACGTAATCTCACATGAGCGAACTATGACCTTGCGAGGGTTTACAAGCAGTGCATGTTCATTTGTTTAGTTATTGTATGGTGTTGTCTCATTGGTAGATTCCTTAGCCCTTCGGCATATGAGGGCTAAGGAATCTCAAACACGTTTTGCAATTGTTATCATCCACGTTTTTTGGAAATGTATAGTGTTGCGCTTCGATCGACATGAGATCCTCTGCTGACCATATGTAAAATTTTTCGTTTTTTAATCGCTCCCAGACTCATGCCCTATTCTCAAAAAGCTTGCTGCACATCGACGCTCAGTGCAACGTACACACTCTCACTAATCGATATTCATTATTAATTATTAGAGCACTAAGTCTAAGCCTAATTAAGCCTAAGCCCAGTTACTAAGTGTTCATTATGTCACTGCAGTGCTCTCTATTGTGTCTTTTGATCGTTCCTAAGCGAAAACAGTTGAATCGCGTTTTAAGACAAAGCGAATAGAGATACTTGCTAATGAAAATTCTTTTCACTATAACATTTCCTGTTCTATGGACATATTTAGTAGAGTTTTGCAATGCTGATATTTTTGTACTGCAACCATTCTGAGGTGCTTCAGCTTGAGCTTTTTTCGTTGCGCACTAGCATTGACCAATGATGAAACATAGCACAGAATAACTAGACTTTTGCTTTTTTTTTTTGTTTTCTTTACAAACAGCGAGCGCGCTAAATTTTTAAGACAAAGCGAATAGAGATACTTGCTAATGAAAATTCTTTTCACTATAACATTTCCTGTTCTATGGACATATTTAGTAGAGTTTTGCAATGCTGATATTTTTGTACTGCAACCATTCTGAGGTGCTTCAGCTTGAGCTTTTTTCGTTGCGCACTAGCATTGACCAATGATGAAACATAGCACAGAATAACTAGACTTTTGCTTTTTTTTTTGTTTTCTTTACAAACAGCGAGCGCGCTAAACTTGTTTCTCTTTGATGGAACATGAGAATCGCTCGTAAATTTTAGAGGTGGTCCTCACTCTAAAGTCATCATTAGATGTGCGAATTTTATTTTCCTCTATGGGCACAACTGCACTTCTAAATTTTGTCAACCACACAGAAATATCTGTTATGCGCTCAAGTCGGCACTTCAGCATTTTGCCTCCCACCCAAAAGTAGGAGAATATTATGTGATTTTTTTGTCCTTTCTTGTTGTATATTTAAATAGTTAGAATGCGAATATTTGCTAAAAACAGTGCAATAATAATCGAAATTTTGTAATTTTGGCTGCCATCCGCTTAGCAAAACGATTAACAACCTAACGAAAAGCCAAACATACATAAAAGTCGCAGTGCTATTACGACGAGTTCACTGAGAGTACATTTAACATTGTTTGTTGTCTGTCGTATCTTTTCTGTGTCGCTTTTACGTACCGTGTTTTTTTTTTTCGAACCGTAAGTTCATATGAAAATTCAAAAGCAATTCGAAGTTGTTGAACAAACGACTTCATCGCTGTCTATAGCGTTTACCACTGTCAGCCTAATAAATACTTAGAAAATATTTATACCGCTTCATTTCACGTGTGTTCGTTGGCCGACTTTAATATTGTGCAGTAGGGCAATGTTCATTTTTGAAGCTTACGCGACGGACGTCAACATCCGTATGATTGTGGTTCGAAGAATGTACAAACAGCACTGCATAACTCGGGTCAGTCTTTTCAGTCTTAAATCATCTCTTATACTCACCTGAATGTGTATATGTTGTTCTATGAGCTTGTTAGAGGTGCGGTATTTTGCTGCATATGAGGATCGGCTGGAAAATTGGTCGATTTATAACCGAATTGTAACACCTCAACGAACTTGGTACATTTTTTTTCAAATTTCTTGCATTGTTTGCTCTATGTGGGATGGTAGTCGGAGATTTTTATAACAGTGTGAAAAGTAATGGTAGCAAGAGAGATGTTGTTTCACAAGGACAGCATTGCATCCCGCACAAAAGTGGGAGGTTGTTTTGACTGTCGTTTCCATTCTCGGTATTAAGCACTGCCTGACCCACCGGAAACGATGTGGTACCTATTACAAAGATTAGCACAACGATGGGTCTATTTCCATCAGGGATCACAATCATCCTACCAACCTTTCAGCCGTCCATCATAGATATTTGTATAATAATGCAATATGTGCAATTAAAAAAAAAGATTATCTTAACTTTCGGTAAAATTTATTACAGCTGCTGAGTTTTTGTTTCCTTAATCCCGTTTTCGTTGCGCTGCGCTTTTCCTCCAACTTTTGCTTCGTAGCAGCTGATTGGAGCCTAAATGGCGAATGTCTTTGTGGGCTGATTCAGCATCGCATTTTTGTTGTAGTATTCGTTGTTTCTAGTGTCACGATTCGCGCGCTACTCTCGCTGTACCTGTTTGCATGGTGTTTGATTGATGTGGTGGTGAACATGTTTTGCTTATCCGTTTTTGCAACTGTGATGCAGTTGCAGCATCCAGCCATCGCATGTGAACTCCACCACCCTCTTTTTACGGATCCATAGCCACCATTCCCTAGCCAGTGCGTAGCCGGCTGCGTCCCCGACCTGCTTTGCGTCGCTGAACCGTCCGGCTATCGCTGTTGAGGCGTCTGTCGTAGCTTTGCTATTACTCATCACTAGGTGGTATAATTTCAGGTATTAAGGAAGCATTTTTTAGTAGTCCAGAAAACCAAATGCTGCATGCTGCAATGTTCTGTCGCACTGAGCCAGGTACCCAGTATTTGCAGCTAACGTCAACAGTGAGGGAAACATTCTTTAGTTCTTCATATGGACCCATTTGTGCATATCAGAGCATTAGAGCATATGTAATAAGCTGAAAGCGTTGCACACTTAGGCACTTCAGCACATGCATTTTCAACGGGTACGTTGCACGTGGTGCTATTTTTGAAATGCTTATAGGCCATGACCAAATTCGGCTAACATCTTAAACAGTCAGTCCTTGCCAAAATTTGTAATCAGCATAAGCGACGTATGAAATACGCCCTTCCTCACCCAATTATCTTTAATTGCCCTAAGTTCTTGTAGACCACCCATTTCCGGACTTATATCTTGGAGGTCGCGATTATTGGGCCAAAAATATGAGTTATGGTAATAACTCATCGAAAAGACTTTCAGTGATCAAAAATGCTAGAAACGCCAGTTTCACTTTCCGCAATTAATGAAAAACAAGCAATCGGCTATATCGGAGAGGAAGTGAGCTATGTGCAATATTTGCATTAATAGCATTAATTAACACTAGTCTTGAAGACACTTGTAAAACCGACCGGTGGGTCGTGCACCATACTCAGCTGTGAAAGTCGGTTGTAATAAGTAGCAGTTATGCTGGCAGTGACTAGAAACAGGAGAGCAATAACATCGTGTGATAGCTGGTTTCAATTGTAAAGTAGTAAGCACGTCACACTAGTGCAACTGATGTTCTCACTTCGCCTTTGGGAGGGAGGTGGGGGAGGGAAAATGTCGGGCAGATGATGTTTTCCCTCGTTGAAGCCGCTGGCACCACTAACTCCCTCAATATTCCAGCCCCTGCTGAAATCTATTTTATGTATCAGAGCGATGAAGCGTAAACTTGCAAAGAACACACATGTTGACTCACATACGTACTCGTACACATACAGACCCGCTACACATACATACGCACATATGTACGCATATATGCACGCATACACACAAAAACAAATACACAAAACAAATACACATATGGATTCCCTTCAAAGGGTTGTTATATTGGTCGCACATAAATTTATACAAGAATGGCAGTTCTCCGCAACAATCTGTGCTGGAATCTGTCCCAGTAAATACTGGAATTTGCAGTGTTCAGAAATTGCCTCAAAGACCTCAAGGTTGGAAATAACATTCTGCAAGCCTTACAACACACTTGTTTTCAGCACTACCGAAGGCATACGTAGTAGGTACCTTCATCTCTGCGGACTTGAAGGTTGTTGAAAAAGTTTAAGAATTTATCACGCGTGTGGCGTTTCATAAACTGTTCCCCGGACCCTTCCCACTGACTGCCATATTCATTTGAAGATTTTCAGCCTTGAAACCACAGAATACCGCAGACTGAAATTTGATCGGATTTTTAGTTAGAAACTCGCAAAACGTTTTTAGATATACCTTTTGAAAGTATTTTCTCGTTCTCTAACGAACGGGAACGTCGAACTTGCAACCTGCAACTGAACATGCTTTATAAACAGCGTCTTTGCATCTTCCAGTTCGGAGTGACCCGTACTTGCAATGGCTGTCATCGAAAGATAGCTGAAGCACAAAACGCTTCGATATTTTAAGTGCCGCCTTAGTTCGTTCGGTTTGAGAGCTCTTTCTGACTTATTGTACTAAAACTACCCGCATACCCTCAATTTCTTGCCTAATATCTCTTACGCTCTCTTTTTTCTTATTTCCGAGTCCCAAATATATATTTGATATCTTTTGCTGATCATTCTTTTAAATACAGTGCTACCCAGTATTCTATCTGCTGATGGCTGCAGCCGTTGCATCTCGACGGTTTCCGTGGATTGATTTTTTTTTCTTATAATTCTACGTGTTCATCGGCCTGCCTCCTTTTATGTGAAGATGCGTAACATGCGCATGCATGTGCTTGTAGATAAGCAGTCAACAGCGTCATGTCGAGGTCATTTTAGTGCATATACTAACTGCTATGTGCAGTTTTCTTTTTTCATGTGAATAAAGGCAATTCAGCTCAACTTAGTTCGTGAGCTGCGCATCGCAGTGCGTTAACGAGACCCTCGAACGGTGCTGAATGCAGCAGTTTCGTCGAAACCACTGCCGAGGTTCTTTTCAAGGTTGATGTGTCTTTACTAGTTGCAGCAGTTGTCTAAAGCTTTTTCAGTCCATCATAGCGGTTTCTTTTGCAAATCATACGTAAATTTTCATCACTTTCGGAACTGGTTGTTTTTCCCCTTCGACTTAGTGTTGATCAACCTGTGCTTATTTCGTTTAGAACAGCGTTATGCTCTCCAAACGACGACTCTTCAAGACGTTCGTTGTGTGCTATCGATTTTCATCTGCAATAAAAACCGATTACGTTGTTGTTCAGTCTCGTTTTGAAGGTTTCACAGTTGTGGTCCTTGCAAGTTGTTTACAAAATTAATCTGATAGAATCACCTTCATAGTTTACACCAGCTGCAACGAGCGAACAGTGCTTTGCGACACGTAATATAACTCTTGCATAATTTTTCCGAATTCATAAGCGCCAAATCGATTCGCGATCGCTTTAAAGCAAATAAAAGATTTTTCTAGCATTAAAATTAGAGACTTTTATGCATAACCGTTCATAGTTTCGCTTTGAGAATGTTGGTCGTTCTTCGAAATTTGAGTGCTTTTCATTCTTTCCTTTATGTAAGTTAGCGTACTTTTACCGCCGTTCTGTTGTTCTGCAAACGTTTCATAAACTTTGATTTTCAGAGAGACGAAGAGGTGCTATACATTTAAACACTGTCTTCGAGAGGCAGCAACATTGAAAGTTGAGACGAATTTCGTAATTGTTAGTGTGCTAAAGTCGCTAAAAAGATTTATTTCCACTACACTCTCCTCTCCCCATCGTCATTATCGATTTGCTGATAGGCGTGATTGCGAATTTATCATATTTCTATTTGCGCCATAGTCGTTTTTTAAGTTAGGTCATTTCGAGATTTACAAGCCGTTTTAATTTTCAAATTTGACGCTCGACAGCTTTGTTCGCCTCACAGTCACTTGACGATCCCTTTTGCGGTCGTGCCAGAATGTAGTTCACAAACATTACAGGTGGTAAAAACATATTGATAGCTGATTTTCAAAACATCACCACGTAACAGCCTCCAGTGAGGGTCGTCGCATCTCAAAACAAGCTCCTCTTTAGTAAAGTTCGTAAACGTCTTGTCACATGAAAAGGGTCATACACACAAAAAGCTGAAAGATCATCGCCATTCCAGCGCTCCGAAACAAATTTTTAAATATGTTCTATAGCACCGGTTAGACTGCCTCTCGGATGGCAACGATTTGTACACCAGTACCTCTACTGCCGGCTGTGTTTTCGCTTTCTGGAGGTCTTTAAAGCTCACTGGCATCTACTTTCGGAATTGAAACATCGATAAGAACGCGTTTCCTAAGCAGCGCTTTTCGTTCGACCCTATACGATCCCTGAATGCCAAAAAAAAATTTCGGAGGTAAAGTCAAGCCAAGTAAGGCTGGCTCGGTAGCTACTGAATTGGGCTTGTGTCAGTCGATGGAGTGAGCGAACACCACTGATGCACAAGTTGGCGACATTTGCGTACGATATGCGAGCGGTTGCACGCGTGCAGCGCTCTAGTTCATCGACGTCATTGCGTCGACGATGCATGCATGGATGCACTAGCGCGTGTGTACGTGTGTGGTTACTTTCAAATTGCGCATGATTGCTCACGTTCCACGTATCATTCTTTAGGTCATGCAGTTTGGCATAATTTGCGTAAAGAAGTGGCATTAACGAGTCGGCAGCTGTCTAAATTACGACGGGTGAAAAGTTGCTTTTGTTGCATAATATTTAAATGACCCTCGCGTAAAGCGCGTTTAGGCGTTCTGCTTTGAAGGCTTTAAATGTTGTCGGGAGGCGGTGTCTCACATACCTCTAATGGCAGTTTAACTGCTCCCAAAGCAGGGAAGGTTAGTGTATGTTTACAGCAAGCATTTCCTTAATCACCGTGCTCAATCGCCATCAGACCTAGGTATGGCCCAACTTTATGTCTGGTCAGTGTCAAAATTTTGTCTGAGGTTATCGTGACCTGTTGAATGCGTTGAGATGTTTAGGATGCAGTTTGTTTGTCTGGTTGAACTTCGCTTTGTTGTAACCTCTCCGATATTTTTTTTAAAGTGAAATATGCCCCAAAATGCCTTCTTTTTCTGCTCGCATGGTTTATTCATACATTAGTTTTTTTAAAGTACATTTTGGACCCGAAACCACATTTGTTGCTAACCTTCTTTGCTTTTAGTGTTTTGTCTCGCTTATAACTTCGACTGTGGACGAGTGTTTTAATGGCATTCAATGTTTATTTATGAAACAGTTTAAAGGGCATTTGCGCACTTGTATCACTGGATAAGGGGGGGAGGTTGTAGTATGAGGATGTGAGTATTTCAGTCGTCGTAGTGTTAACGGCGTAAAGTGGATGGAAGTGGGGGATGGGAGATGGGGTGAGTTCCAAAGTTAGTTAGTCAGGCCAGTTTATCGAAACGACACGTAACCTCACTTCACATCTCGATGTGGAAAGCGGCTTTCTTCGGGAGATTTGAGGGAGTGAGGCATTTTTGTAGCCTAACACCGCTGAAAAAGTATCATTTGCGTTTTTCTTCATTTTTCTTTTACTTGTGACTACCGAAGAATAATATTGGGCAAATATGCTGGTTGTTTATTGCAGTAGAGCTGGTAAAATTACTGTACTGCATTCGTTTTATAATAAAATAGTATGCAGTGCTTGCTAAAGTTTATCCCAACCGAAGTGATGGGGTGCCGACCGCCTGAGGGGTTCTCGATGTTTTGGTACAAGTCGTGTATTGTATAATGCAAACGAATGTTTAATCCTAAGCTTTTAGAAGGAAAAGCTGATTTTTATAGGAGAAATAAAACGTAGACTTAATAAAAAGTAGAGAATGCAACGGGAATAATGTAGATAACGTAACACAGTGAAGCAAAAAAAAGCGGTGCTCAGTTGAAATGGCCACCCGCTATTAAAAAAGCAAAGGGTAATTTGTCGAATTGAGTCTGCGTTTGAGGTTGGAAACATTTCTGGCAGTCATAGCTGGTTGAAAGGAGCTTTGAGTGAAACTGCCAGAGCGGTCATTGTGGAGTTCCTCAGGTTGATCGCGTTTGCTAGGAGGGCGGGTAGGGTGTTGTCGACGATCTAGATTGGTAAAACTATGTAGAATATTAGACAGCATGCGTGGGTCTGATTCAACTTTTGCCAATTTCAAGAGTGCCAGGAGAAAGGAAAAAAGACAGCAGGATTTGAAAGGAGGAGGAGAGAGGAAGAAGCCTAAATTTGTTGTGGGCGATCTTGTAAACCGTTGCTGCATATTTTGCTGTCGTGCGCAGTCTGAGAGTGCCACACTCACGGTGTGCATTGGAGAAAAGGTCGTATGTAGGTTTTGAAAGCACACTTGTATGCTGATGTATCGTTGGATTTAAGGGACCGAAGAATCGACCGTGGTTTATGATAAGCATTGCGTGCTATGCTGTTCTGTATTAAAACTGACAATTTCGAATCCATCATAATAGGAAGATCTCTGATATCGTCGATGGGAGAAATAACCCGCCTTTTTAGAGATCAGTGAAATAACAGGCGCTTTGGAAAGAAAAGGATAATGAAAAGGTGATCAGAGCTCGTTGAATGAACTATGCTCGATTTTGAGAACCTCTAGCGATGCATTTTCAGAAGCGCCACGACGAGGTTTGCAGGCTGGAAATAATAAACAAATTATTGAGAGGAGAGCTGTGCTGGCCTTGGCAGAAGGTGTGCTTCGAGCAGAAAATGGCGAGTCCAGCCGGCGGTATTGTTGGGTCGACGTCTGCCATCTCGCAGTACACCCTTGAACGTGCTAATCGAACTAGATTGGCGATTGAAAATTTCTACGCACAATCGCTGTTACAGTGCCAAGAGCGTGAAAAACGTCGCCAAAAATTAGAGGAGAAAATGGCTGCCGAAGGTTAGTGCTTGTGGTTATTTTGAAGGTGATCGATCCGTGGAAAGGCCCCGTGTCCGTTAACGGATCGATGTAAAGCGTTTGCATGCATACGCTTATGGCACTGACGACTGCCTGAGGTCTTTGTCGTACACATTGTCTTTCGTTCGATTAACAGCCAGTTGCACATGTAAGGTAGGTATTCCCTCCCTGTTCGCTCTGTGGGACTTATCTGGGAAATTGCTAGATTTTCGTTTTTTTTTTTTTTTTTTTTTAAACTAAGGAGATGAAAAGAACGGTTTTATTTCTCAGACTTGGTTTTTTTTTCTTTTGCTACAACCGATCTTTTGTTCCCAGCAGGCGATCAGAACCATTTAATGGGTATGCTGTTTTTTTATAAGTGAAGTGATGTTATAAAGAAGTTTTCTACTTTCATGGCAGTGATTTCTGTAACAAGTATGCCGGCCAAAAAAGTCCAAGTAAATGAACTTTTATTGCTTTTGGGAGCTTTCTTTCGTGGGTCGGTGTCGTAAACTTGTGTAGATATAAGTAATGATCAGACTGTCATAATATAAGATTTACTTTTTGTTTAGGTCAGTATGGCTTAATGCACTTTTCTGGATAGAGCGCATCACAATTTTTGAAAAATCTTCTGGGCATCTCCGATACCCCCATCACCCCAACGTTGAGCAGTTTTCTGGCCGTTGCGCCCAGACCTCAGGTCTTATGTGTCTCGCTTACTGAACCTATCGCACTTTTTTTTCTGTGTAGGCTTGTGCTCATCTTCCTTCTGTGCGTCTGCTACATCAGACTGTGAGTGTGGTTGTACATGGCTTTCAATATTCCACCATTACCATTCGAGACAGGGTGTACGTAATCCGCCAGAAGCAAGAGGAAGGGAGAACAAGAAGGCTTGTGCTCATCTTCCTTCTGTGCGTCTGCTACATCAGACTGTGAGTGTGGTTGTACATGGCTTTCAATATTCCACCATTACCATTCGAGACAGGGTGTACGTAATCCGCCAGAAGCAAGAGGAAGGGAGAACAAGAAGGCGGGAGAGGGAGAATATATGTGTTAACCGTCAGCCCTACGTAGAGTACATCAGTTTATTGAGCGAGAAGAGAATGCATGCAAGCAAGCCTTGCATGCGTTCCTTTTATGCATGCAAGCGTCGGACAGTTGGGGAGTATTTGCATTGATGAGATTGCGCATTTCTTGGCTTACTTGTAGCGGAAGCATAGCGCAATACGCATTACAGGATTGTCAGAGGCAGAGAAGGAAGAGCGTCGCAAAACGCTTATGGCAAAAGAGACCGATTACCTCCGTTTGAAAAGGACCCGACTTACCGTCTCAGACTTCACGTCCCTAAAGGTTATTGGCAGAGGAGCGTTTGGAGAGGTGTGATTTTTTTTTGAAGCTCATGATGGTCTGTTTATGTTTTCTGAAATAACACTATTTCATCTTCATCTTTCCATATTCCATTCTATGTCTTTTATTAACAGTTTTTGTTTTGCTTACTACAGCTAAATGTGTTGTAAGGAATGGAAGTTCTGTGCTTTGAACTGCTTTTAGATCCGATCTTATCTAGCTTACTATTCTGGAATGCTCATTTTTCGGTTTAAGGAACAGCTTTCCTTATCAGCCATGTTGGATTCTGTGGTTCGATAACACTGTCGTTCATAGGAAGAAATGGAGTGGAGGATTTCATAGGGAGTAGGAAAGAGCTTCTTGCAGTTATAGTACGCGTTCATAACATCTTAATGTAACATCGTTAAGAAGAATAAGGGTTGGTTGATCGATGAATTTTAATAGATTTCCACGGCAAGTTAACAACGGCATTTGGTGGAACCGTTACGGTTAGCAAATGTGAGATCTCCACCCCACTTCCGCCGTCCTCCCTCCCCCAGTTTTGTGCTTACCGTTCAGGAAGCACCCTCTCCGTCACGGCTTCGCCGTGCCACCTCTCCCGAAAGGGAGAGGCTTTGGCAGAGGCGAAAAGTTTTGTGCTTACCGTTCAGGAAGCACCCTCTCCGTCACGGCTTCGCCGTGCCACCTCTCCCGAAAGGGAGAGGCTTTGGCAGAGGCGAAAAGTTTTGTGCTTACCGTTCAGGAAGCAACCCCTCCCTCACCCCCTCCCCCCGCCCCCCCCCCCCCCCCCCCCCCTGCTTATTTTAGTTCTCGAGTGCTACCTCAGCTTTCAGCTCTGTAGGTTTTGAGACCGTATTTTCTTTTTTCATCGACTTGTTTTATCCGTTCTTTCTTTGAAACTGTTTCTTGCGCTTTTCCCGTGCCAATTACGACCTCAGCCTGAAATCAATTTGCGACTTGTGACGGCCCTGTTCGTACTAGAAGTAGTGGAAGGAAATAAGCTCGCGTATGACGGTGGGCAAGGTTGTAAGAGTAAACAACAAGTAGTTGAATGTGACGGACGTTGCGTTTTCATTTTATTGGTATTCGCCATTTCGCAGTAGGACGCTTTTGCTGTTGCATCACATAGAAAGGGGGGAGGGAAGTGGGATGGGGAAGGAGAAGGGAAACAGAAAATAGGCACCGTGAGGCACGCCTTGATTATATTGTTAGGGTGAATAGAAAATGGTAATGGGGCTTCGCCTAGCTGAGATGATTTGGAGAGATATTTATATTTTCTTCCAAAATCGGGCCAATCTGTAACCATTTCTGAGCAATGATGGTTCATCTCAGTTCAGTGGGCCTGCAGATATGTTGAAGAAATTTCATGATGGATTGATTTATAGGTACGATTGGTACAGAAAGTGGATACGGGTCATGTATATGCGATGAAGATTCTTAGGAAATCGGAGATGCTGGAAAAAGAACAGGTACGGCTTTCAGTTCCGATTTGAGACATTTCTAGATGCTTCAACAATAACTTGACACACTCTCGCTTCCTCTAATTTTCTTCGTAAGACTGTTCTCTTTTACTATGCACCTACACGTTCGACTCCATTTTTAATTTAATAATTTTGAATGTTTAGGTGTAACTCCTTTTGAAAAAAATTTTTTTTGACAGGCAAATTCGTGCTATTACTATTCGGGATGAGCCAATTATTATTGTAATTAGGAATTAATTCACAACCCGACGACCTGGACAGGCAAGTTGTAACCGCGTACAGCGTTGTTATTTTAGTGTAAAATTATATGTGAAGAGGAATTGAGGAGCGAATGAAATCTTACATAGTGAATAGTTAATGATTTGGAACGAGAATATGAACTATGTCGCAATTTGCAGACGGCTCACGTGCGTGCAGAACGCGACATATTGTCGGAGGCGGATTGTGAATGGGTTGTCAAGATGTATTTTTCGTTCCAGGACCCGGCCAATCTTTATTTGGTCATGGAATTTCTGCCTGGAGGTATTAGGTTCTTTATCATTGCTCGATTTCTTAAATGAGATTTGGCAGGCGATGATTGTTGTTTTTTTAATGTGTTATTTCTGTTTAACATTCACCGCACGTTTCACAGTGTTAAGCATTGATAGAGTACGCGAATAATAAGAGATTATTGTCTAATTTTGACCGTTCGACCGTTTTTGGTGAATGAGAACATTCTTCGGGCAGGAACTGTAGAGGTGAGTGTGTTGGAAGTGATGAAGGAGGGCAGCTGAATCCATGATTTCATTTCACGACTATGAAATGTTCACTACTGTGCTGTGGCATCAACATATTAAAATCGTTTCACCCACACATATTATCTAATGTTGCCATCAAAAAGAACGAAGGAGGGAGGGGAGGAAGAAGGGGAATTTAAAATGCTTGTTTATTATGGGCTGGGTCTCGCACTAGACGTGCCGAGCATTTCGTGGTTCCGTTGCAGATCATGTCTGAGAAGTTTCTAATTTTCAGAAGACCATAAAAAGTTTCCTTGGCCGAGCAAGTTTTGCGGTCGTTTGCGGTTGAAACAGAGTGGAGGGGGGGGGGGAAGGGGAGGGGAGAGGACGGGGCTGGGCAACGAATTTCTCTCTGAACTAATTTTTCATTGCTGTAGAAAACTTGTTTGAATACGCGATCATTGGCAGAATATCTGAATGAATTTTTAGGCGATATGATGACACTGCTAATAAAAAAAGATACGCTATCCGAAGAAGTCACGAAATTCTATATTGCCGAAGCAGCGTTAGCCATTCAAGCTATTCACAATCTCAATTTTATTCATCGTGATATCAAGCCGGACAATCTCTTACTTGATGCGAAGGTTTCTCTTCGTTCTCTTCTCTTTATTTGCCTTTTTATTTGAGCATACGCTCTGCACATACAAGTCACCACACGTACATTATGTCCGGTTGCTTACCGTAGCACTTCTCCGTAATATCGATGTGCTGTGAGCAGCCCTTTCTGTAGCGAAAAAAGAGAAACAAAAGCTGCCTTTTCACATCATATCGCTCTATGATATAGCTAGAAAATTACGAATTGTTCAGTTTTGTTTGGGAAATGTCCTTTTTTTTTATCTATTAACAAAGAAAGCGCATCAAAAGTAGTGTATGGATGCCTTCATGGCTTTTGCGAGCAGTGCATCACCTGGAATATAGGCATGTGGGCTACTGAGCCGGCGGTAATCTACAGGGGCGTTTACACTCGAGGTTAGGTCTTTGTCGAGGTAAAACTTTTCCGTTCTCTCCTGAGTACCGTGTACAATATGTAGCTATGCATATTTATCTGATCCCTTGCGACTTTTGAGGCAGCAGAAAAAGCGGAAGAAGGAAGCTAATTTTGTTGTGCTCAGGAAAATGCTAAATTCGAGATGGTACATGGTTTATGAGTAGCTAGGTTTTTCTTTAGGGGCATATAAAATTGTCGGATTTCGGACTGTGCACGGGACTGAAAAAGGCTCATCGTACTGAACACTACCGTAATTGGCCCAGTCAGTTGCCGAAGGATTTTGTGACGAAACCTTTCGAATCGAAACGAAAGGCAGAAACATGGAAGAAAAATCGACGGGCCATCGTAAGTTTCTTTTTTTCATTCACTTTCTTATTGTTGAATTCGATTGTCGTTGATTTTACGAGTTGTTTAAGGTGTTTGGGTGCTCGCAATTTATATTTGAATTTTATTATGCTCGTAGCCATTTAAAGCTCGATGGTTTCAAGCGGTTGGGAATTTGCTTTCTCAGTAGCAAACAGACAATGAGCGGCGTGAAATACAGTTTTGAGAGATCGAGCAAACTTTCAAAGATAAAGTCGATTTCACTTCTTTTTATCCATATCTGCCCATAGTCACTCCTTTCGCTCCGCTTTTTGAGGAAGGCAGCGTAAAAGAGGTGACTTTTCTTCAAAAACAGACTAAAACTTACTTGTTGTTCCGATAAACGGGTGATCATCAGTATATGAGTATTCTCATTCTCTTTCTTACTCCTTGGAGTCTTTTTTGGAGCTTATGAAGCCCTCGACTTCTTGCTTTTCAAGGTCTTCAATACAAAGGCGTCGGGGGCTTTGATACATTCCGCTGAGTTTCGGTCTTTTCATTTGCGGCCTTTACATGATGTTTAAGCCAAAGCGGGATTGTTGTGTTGTTATTTTCTTCTATGATGAAACTTTTTGATGTTAATTATTTGCGCCGATCGAATGTTGGTAGCTGGAGAGGCTGGAAAGGTTCGGGTATTGGTGTCTCTTAAATAATTGTGACAGATCTGGCTCATAGTGGGCAACAAGTAGTGGTGAGCAGCGCGAATATGTGTGAGTCCTTTGAAACGCAAATGTGCAAATGACGTTGACGTTTAAGTCAGTCTATCCTCTTCCTTCTTCTTCCCCCCCCCCTTCCCCCCCCCCCCCCCCCCCCCATTACTCCCACTCTCATCCTTTCCCACAACTGTCAGTGCACCCCACCTTTCATGAGACTCCATGTGCGCCCTGGCTTGAACGACAGGAGCGAATAGGTAGATGAGAGTTGAAACTGTACTTATATTAGCTGTTCAGGCGTACTCGACAGTGGGGACACCGGACTATATTGCACCGGAGATCTTCCAACCGAACGGCTATACGAAATCGTGCGATTGGTGGTCTCTTGGAGTAATCATGTATGAAATGCTCATCGGCAAGTGTTTACAGTTGTTCCTTAGTTTTTTAATTTTTTAAAAGGTCCTTTTTTTAATACCCGATCTCTTTCACCTCCCTCCGTCCTCTTCTTTCCCGCGCTTCCGCTCCATTTCCCCTACCCCCTCAAAAAATCGACCAATTTTCTGCGCAGCGTTGAGTGGCCGTAAATTTTTGTGGCATTGTTTATTGATTTACCATAAATCTTCTTCGCATCGAATCTTATTTGTTTGAGCTTCAGTGCGAGTCTTCAAACCTCTCCGAAAACTCTGCTGACTTCTCTTCTGCGAAGATTTCTGAAGTGCCAGTTAAAAGTGATGCATAAACCAAGAATATAGAAAAGTTTAAGGTACTCACATTAAGCTATAAAAGAGAAAACACTTTTTGAGCTTCGGCTGCCTTTTGCTCCTTGCCATATCGACTTGTTGTCGGCACATGAATATTATGTGATGTGAAGTGAGTGAGTAAAAATGCTGACTGTATACTTATAGAAGAGTGAAGATGTAGGCTAGTACTCTACGTGATTTGTGTCGCAAATCGCTTGCCACATCTTTAGCTGCTCATGAAGTGAGCTTCCAGGCTATCCGCCGTTCTGCTCGGAGACACCACAGGAAACGTACAGGAAAGTGGTTAACTGGCAGCAGACGCTGATATTCCCACCAGAAATGCCGATATCAGTGGACGCGAAAACGGTATTGACTAGCTGGCATGTGCTTGAAATCCAAGCTTTCTTTATTTTCTCATTTTATGCGTTTTGCAGATTCGCATTTGAAAAGCACTTTTAGCGGCGTTGCTCATGTTTTTTTAATGTCAGTTTTGTGTCCACCGGATATTTTTTTCCCGCTTTTGAATGTAACTGAAACTAGAACAACTGAATTTAATTGTTATAATCCACGTAATGGTCGGGCTCCCTTGTCCAACAATCTTAGTAGCAGTTGTTGTCACTTGAACACTAAAGTGACGTATTTAGCGCATTTAACAGCAGTCGGTTCACGAAGCTTGTGAAGGAGAAACAAAGTTTTCACCGGATATAATAACGGTTGGTTTGTTTAAAATACAAATTCTTCATTACGCACGCTTCATTTTTCGAACTGGTGGTTGGAGAGACCGGCTTGTCCGACAGATGGAATTGCCGAAGTCCGGTAAGTGGGATCGTGATTAACCACTGCTGTACTTAACCATGCAGGTTGCCTTCCTGTCGATTATGGCTATTGTGCGTGCAGTGTGAATGGGTGTTAGCACTATAAATGGATCGAGAAGTTCGTGTCGCTTCTATGAACAGTTTCGTGTAATGTTTTTAGTGATATATGCGGAGTTTTAAGAAATCTTGCTCCACTTTATTTGCAGACGATAAAGAAGTTCTGTTCGGAGGCAGAACATCGTCTGGGTCATAACGGCGGTGTGGACGAACTAAAAGACTGCCCATTCTTCAGAGGTGTCGACTGGATGAATATCAGGTAACCGCAGACTTGTTGCGTGTACGGTGTTTTACTGTCTTATCTAAATTTCGCCGTCATTTTATCACGATTGGTGCCGTGACTGCTTGTCCACGGTAGAATAAATGAGAAATCCGCGGCCAAACACAATTAGCTCATAATTGGAGACCATTAGGCGCATTTTCGCTTTGGTCAGGCAGTTCTTTCTCGAATAGTCGCCCTTCCTTCGCCCATCCATCTCCAAGTCGTTGTGGCAACTAGAGTTGTCCTCTCGAATAAAGCACTTTACCTTTCCCCTCCTCGTCGATTAGTAGAGCCCAGCGATCTTTTACAGGTAACACATTGCACTCACAGAACAAATAGCGCAATCATATCTGATAGAAGCGCGCACTGGACTCCATACGTATTAAGTATTAGGCATCGAAGCACGAAAGCTTCCTACAAATTCGGTCTCTCTGAAAGTTTCCGCTGTAGTCGGGGTATCAAGGGTGCACGAAAACGTCGTCCTAGTTGTTCCTCGACTCTTTGCAACCCTTCTCTCCTGTTCGTCCGCTTCTCTCCCGTTCGTCCCCTTCTCTCCTGTTCGCCCCTTCCTTCGCTCTTCGGTGTTGTGGTGCTATGAAATCTAAAAAAATCCCGATTAATTAAAAAGAATAAAGCAACAGTGTCTTTTGTTCGGAAACGAAATATTGAGACAAGAAGACTTTTAAGGAGGAATCCGGCGCCGATTCGAATTGAAGTGAAGAGTATCGATGATACATCGAATTTTGATGACTTCCCGGACGCTGATTTGGCCATCCGTATGTTTTAATAATTAATTATTAAATCCGGCAAAATTTTAACTGCGTCCGAACCCAGTATCATATTCGTTGGCCGACCTACTTCTATTAGGATAAGTATCCTCCCTTCCCCTCTCCTTTGGTCCTCCTTCCGTTCTCGTTTATGCTGTCGATCGCGAGGGAGAACTGCGCAGAATTTTTGATTGTTCTAATAGAAATAGAGAAATAACAAAGTAAAAAGTTTTTAAAGATTGAGGGAAACGGAAAATTTTATTTGTGGCCGACGGCATCAATAAAACTAAGCTTTAGAATCACATAGAAGTGTGTCCAATCTTTTTTTTTTCTGCGTGCTGACGGATGTTTTCGTCAAACCCGAAGGCGCTCTAAAGTTTGAAGCTTCAAGAAATCGCTTAAAATTAGCCCAAAGGCGGGAGATGAGATGTCCATATAAATAAGATGTCCATATGTGGTTTATAGTAGGATTGACTTTCCTTATAAAAATACTGCTTCTGTCAAGTTATTTTGGTCAGTCGTTTCGTTCGTTCCATATTGTAACTAAAGTAAAACCGGTGGTTGTTTTAAACTGGTAGTCAAAGTTTCCGCCCTTATTTTTACATAGCGGCCGTTCATGCTCGAAGTTCCTGTACTATATGAAGTAATACGTAAATCCAAAACGCATAGCTAGTCCCCGAAATGAGACGTTTCCTACATATCGCTGGGATAGCAGCCAAAGAAGGCAGAATACTGCAATGGATTGTAAGCCACTCAGTTAGAGTTATTCTCAATCTCAAAAGATTCCGATGTATTGGCAAACGCTGAGCCGTCTACATTTACAGAACACTTGTGCAGTGAACACGAAGGAAGTGTTAGTGTGTTAACTAGATGGATTCGCAACAACCGACTCATTTTGAATGTAAACACCGTCCAGACAAATTGAGACAAATTGCATTCAGAAGACAGTGCGATACCAAGCATGTGTATTTCTCAGCATATTTCTGTTTTTGATGTGTGGTCTGGTGCTGTTTGTTGTTGTACTGTAGCGAGACAATTAGATGTTGCTTGTTGGGTGAATGAAAGATTAAGCGATTCCATTCAGGCTGTTTTTTCTTGGCTTAGATTTAGCTCATAACTAAACGAAGCTTTGAAGGCGTTACGTTCGGGTTGTCTAACGCTCATCGAGGGTTCCGAGAGCGCAATACACAGAGGGCACACTCAGGCTTACTTACAGGCAATAGGCAGGGTACTGCAAATTCCCCTGAAAATCCAAGTGTCATGCGACGAATGTTCAAAAATTTTGCAGCGCAGTACAAACCGGACTTGGCAACGTCGAAGCAGCAGCCAAGTGATAGAGGCGAATTTTCTAATTATACTTATAGACGATTTGATGGCCTCACTCAAACCCGACATTATGAGGGCACTTCTCCGGTTTGTTAAACTTTTTTGTAATTTTCTTATCGTACCATTCGTTATAATAGACAGCTTTATCGTGATGGATGAGGAAATGTAAAAGAAATTGCAGTTGAACAAGGTTTTTCTAACGCCAAGAAGCTTCCTTTTCATGTAAATGATAGAAGAAAGGGAACAGAGCTCTGTTCCATGTTACCTTAGACGACTGTTCGTTGCCGTACTTATGTTCCACTATGATGGATCTCATTGGCGGGCTCCCATGAAACTGCGGTGTGCAATTACGCCCTAATTTTTTCGCATCTCTTTTTGATTCAACATTAATTTTCCTTTTTCCTTTCCATTATCTCTTTTTTCCGTCGCCACACATAACCTGCACACAGCGCTCGTACGCTATTTACAAAGTAAATCAGAGATGGCTCCGGAGTTTCGTTCTTGTATTTCTTTCCTTAGGTCTGTTGAAAAGAAATTCGTCTTCGACGTTGAAATTCAATTTCAATCTTGTTTTCATACATTTCATTCTAGGGCCATTCTTGAAATAGCGTGACAGAAGAAATTCTCTCCAAGTTCCGTTTAGTTTTGCTGTTTTATTTCTATATATTTTCACCGTTATACCTCGAGTCATTGTGTGCAATTTCAAATCTTTGTGCTTACTTCTGTGACTGCATCGTAGGAAGGGAAGGGGAGGGAGTGAGGAGCGAGGGGTAGAATAAATGCGCTTGTATGAAGGTATAGTACTTTTTATGTACATGTTCAATCTTTTAATGCGGAATGAGAGTCAAACAGCACAGGAGCATTTTCTTTTGTGTTTTTCTTCCATGTATTAGTTTTTGCTAATAAATATTTTAAAATATTTATTATCGACTAATGAATACCAGCTAATATTGGTTGTTGATTCAGTCGGCACTGAGCGCATTCGAGTCTGCCTCGGCGACAGGCAGTGTTGCGTCGGGCTCAGTACACACAACGTCTGCGCAATCACTTGTCTGAAGACTAGGCAGTACTTGTCGGATCATTTGTCTGGAGATATGACAGTGTTTACCCTGTTGCGCAGTAAGTCGTTCGACGAAACAGCAGTCAGTGCCCTCTCAATTGCCTGAAGATATTCTTCGCAACGACCTTGTTCACAGTATGCGGCATTTGTGCTTCTCATTAGCGCTTTTGCAATTTACGCGTGTTGGCTAAGTGGTATTTGGGTTCTCTTGCTGTGTTGTTCGCTCTCCTTACTCATTGGTTTCTACAAAAGTCACTGTGTCTTTGTAGTATGTAGTATATGCTGTCCATGCTTTATAGCGTTTTAGGGGACAGGGCTACAGCGTTTAGGAAGTGTTGTTTTTGTAATGAAGCATACAGTGTGTAGTCATACTTGCTTAACGTGAGCTGTATGGTGGTTGTTTATCGTGATAGTTTGTTATTTTTAGTTCCGCCGTGAAGAGAGATTGGAATTTTCATTCCATGATTTTTCTTCCCCTTACAAGTTGGAGACATAACGGGTTGTGGTGCGATCATGCACCGACTATTGACCTTCTAAGTTCTGAGCAGTTTCGCGACAGTCTCCATAATCTCGAGTTTCCGAGTATCCTCGCCAACGTATTTGGTTGGCGCTGATGGGAAAGAGGGAAGGCTGGGGAATGGCGGTGTGTTTAACCTGTCGTGGTCAGTTCATCAATCGACATGGCTTTCTGATTGCACAGAAATAATTGAACGTGAATATCTTTCAACCGTGAAAGCGAAAACGGCATTAATAGGTTGCGCTTTTGTTGGACACATGAAAAGTGGCTAAGGTTGGAACGTTCGGTAGGATGCTTTGGCTAATGTTTAGACTACAGGTTGCAAGTGCACATCTTTCTTCATATAAAAGATATGTCCTTGGTCGTCCATGACTCGCGATTCAGTATGACAGGTCCAGTGGGCTTGGTTTATTTGATCGCTTATCTGCAGAGAGCTTCGGGAGACATAGACGTGCTCAACCCAGGGGACTTGCCTAAAATGCCTTGTTACTGACTAGCGGAAGTTGCACAATGCAGCTATAAATCCAGCGTCCGTATGTGTTAGGCCATGGTGAGTTGTCCTGCTAATAGCTTTTTAGCTGTAAATGGCAACGCTGTGCTCACCGGCAGAACGGCCTTCGTTACTAACTGGTCCAAGGATGTATTCAGCATTCTGTTTGGTTCATGTCGCGGTGACTTGGTAGTATATTTCAAATTTTGCGATTCGTTTACCTGGCTGTCGTCTCGCACGGCGGCCAAAGCGACTAAAATTTGGGAACTGCTGACAACGGGGTTGAAATATTGTGAGAAGGATGCCTGGGCTTCATGTCATTGTTTCCTGCGATATTTTTTTCAATGCACTTTATAAATTTTTTTTGTTAAGTTTCTTATAGCGATATGATGATTGTTCATAAATATTTATTTGTTCGTTTATGTGTAGATGTTTGCTTTTCCGTCTTTCCTGTAATTTAAGCTCCAAAATCATTGGAGCTAGAATTGCAGAATTTGTTGTATATAAAATAATCTATACGCAAAACCGCTTCCCATACTCAATTTCAAATCACTGCACCGGAATCGGTAAGAGATGGGGGGGGGGGGGGGGAAAAGAA
>JPKZ01003110.1:300669-342206 GCA_000803305.1 Toxocara canis | reverse complement strand
AGCGGGGGGGGGGGGGGGGGGGGGGGGGGGGGGGGAAAGGTGCGTGCAGTATACTTAGGTTTAGAAATGGTCAGAATACTGTATCTTACTTGATCTTCGGAAATGTGGACGTGCAGTTTTTTGTTCAGCGAATTCCATTTTGGCGAACAATTACAAGCGCGCATACTTTTATGCACTTTGCATCACTGGCGCATGGGAACGCGTGTCGCATGAGAGATACGGGTCTAATTTAACGGGGAACTGCATAACAAGGAATATTTAAACCCCCCACCCTCGCCACCTCATCACATTCTCGCATGCTTTGTCTCGCTGTTATGTGGTGCCTCCATCGACGTGCAGCAAAACTCACCGTTCAGTTTATTGATGTTGCAATGAATAAACTGCGTTTGGTGCTTGCGAATGTAGCCTTATTCGTGCGCGTTCTCATTTGTGTGTGCGGTGCATTGTTTAGTCAAAAGAAGGCCTATATTCGACAAGGAATAAGGGCTTAATCTTCACGTGACGACTAATAACTTAACTAGTTAAGAATGGATCATACAGAGTAATTGGGCTTATACCAAACAGCGCATGTATTAGGGAAACGGGACTGATGAGGAGAACCTGGGTGGGGCTGAAGGGACTGAAGCAGAATGGTGGGAACTTGTTCAAGGTATGAATTGATGGAAATGTAATTTAACATAGAGTAGGTACAGCTAATGGTAGGTTTTAGAGCGCAAGTAGTATAAATACTAAGCCTTTTAAATGAATCACGTAGTTACGAGGTGAAATGCTTCCCACTGCGTCATCCAGAGCTCTTATTATTTTGTTGCGTTTTCCATCTGTTTTAGATTATGACGTTTTCAACGAGTGCTACGAGCAGTGTTGAGGAATTCGAGACTTATGAAAATAATATTTTTTTCTTTAGATCTCTGAAAGGGGTCCGTTTATTTGCAAACACCTTGGGTTCGATCGCTGAGATGCGCGCCAGCCCTCGCAAATGGGTTTTTGGAGCGGCCGTATGCGTTTTCATTTTCGTCAGTATACAGCTGTACTACTCGATCGATGTAAGGAACCAGGAACAGAGGGCTCGTCGCGAACAAGACAAGGTTAATGTTGTTGCAGAGTTTGTCAGTTTATCGAAAAGAATTCGTTTTTTTTTTTTGTATTATTTTGTTTTGTACCTCCGCACATTGCTACATTCATATGAGAGTTAAATTCAGAGGCGGGGTAAGTTGTGCGCATTACCTTTCAGAATAGATACGGTAGTGTGTTCACTTTTTTCCTGAAGGAGTACTACAGCGTTTGTGCCAAAATGTAGAGCAGTCGTAGTCGATGAACCGTACATCGTGCAGTTGATTCAGATAGACGGCTGCTAGTCGAGCCGCCAGCTGATCGCTGCTGGAGTAAGTCGGACGTTCAGTAGAAATTACAGTTCTACGTGTCGCTGAGGTTTGGACAATAGGAGCATCAAACGAACAACACTCTCATCTTTCAAAAGGAGACTTTGGTAGACTGTCAGCTTCCCAGCTAGTACCGAATTGCCTTGGCAGCCGTACTCATTTAGCTTGCTTCATTTTCAGCAAGATCCTTCCTTCGGGAAGGACGGGGAGAGAGAATTAAATTTCGGAGATGTGTACGAAGGGATTTGGCTTTCAGTGAAGAGTGAACGCTGTTTGAGGATTCTGAGAGTTTCGTTGCAAGAAGCATCATAGAAATAGAATGCTTAAAGCGAACATTGCTTGTTATTAGAACGAGAACCATGCGAGGATTTGGCTGTGTAACGCGAGCGGGCGAACTGTGATATTTGCGCATTGTCAAAGTGGCGTATCCTTTGGCGATTGTTGAGAAATTTTTCGTATTTGTTGGCGCGCTTTTAACAGTTAACTTCCCAGATTTATTTAAAAATTTGTTGTATGTATTTATACATATGTATATGTATTTATACATGTGTATATGTATTTATACATATATATATATATCCGCTTGTCAGACTTCCAAAAGCCGATAAAAAGAACAGGCATTTGGGGATTACAACTACCAACTTCTATAGCAGTAACTTCTCCGTGATGAGACAGCAGATGCTGTTGCTCCAGCGCATAGTCGTAAAGGCGGTCTGTTCGAATACGAAAAATATGGGTGATTAGCTGCGATGATTGGCGTAGACGAGGCATTTGGAGTCGATATGGTCAGGAGCGTGTTCATGTGCGTCAAACTACACTCACACATATTCGAAGCGTTCTGAATTTTGGAGTCAGTGGAAGTATTCCATGGAGGCGTCTTGAACAGTGAATGCAGCTGCGAATCAGCGTAGTTTTTACTAAAGGTCGCATTGTTCTGTATAAATGTTGTGTGTATGTCGTTATATTCCTGAATGTAAGAATATACGCATCAGAAAGTCACACCTTCAAGCAGTCTTCCAGCAGCTCGGCCGAAGGAAAGCAGCTGAGATATTTTCAATTTCTCATATGTAAAACCGTGAGATTGTTCCTTTCAGCTAATACTGTCCTCTAGACTCTCACATAATCTGTCAGGGGCGAATTGCCATTACAAACTTCTTCACAAATTAGCAGTCTATGGGTTTGCAGTTAACTGTTAAAGCGGCTAAATGCTTTCTCGTGGATTGCCTCTTCACCGAAAAAGTAATGGATTCCTTTTCTGGCTAGAGCTAATTCGGCTGATAATGGAAATATACTCTGTGCGTTATTGCTACTACCGGATATCAATTATAACTGTAATGTTTGCAAGTTGTTAGTAAATGATATATGTTGTGACGCCGCCGAGTTGTCGATGTGTCGAGTCGGGACGAAGAATAGAAGCTTTTAATGACGACGTAGAACCGTAGCAGACGACACGCTGAGAACTGTACAAGGACAAGGACGGACGCTAAACCATCAGCCTATTCTCCGCAACGAACTTAATGGCAACGGGATTTGAAACTGGCTAACAAAAGAAGCAGAGAATTACTGAAATATAATGAGACAGACAAAAGCATATTTATCACCATGGGATCACGGAATAAGTCGGCGTGCGGTCATGTTCCACAACACCTCCCCCTTCGAGTTAGGAGCGATATGTCTTTTTCGTGGGATCCATGTGAAGTCGTCGAGGAGCGAGACAAATACGTGTTGATCGACGGAGCGCGGGCATCGGCGGAGTGGCGCTGGTGCTGGATTGGTCGTTCCGGATTATGATTTGAAGAGCGGCAGGTCGAATACATTCAGCAGCTGATTTGGAGTAGCTGATTCCGCATGCTCTTGCGCGGTCTCAACTGGTTGATGTGCCGCGTCCAAAGGAGTTTTCCGCAACGCACAGTGTAGTTCGCGTTGCCAGTTTTGCGTAGGATGATGCCGGACATCCACGTGCTTTTTGGTCCACGATAGTCTTTAGCATAGATGGCGTCACCGACCTCGAAGTGGCGACGTCATGCGCCATGACGATGATTGAACTGTTCTTCCATCTTGTGCTGTCACGTGATCCTACCGGATTGTTGGCAGACGGCATCATCAGTTCAAAAATTGTACGCAGTCGGCGTCGCAAGAAGTTTTCGGCAGGCGACGCCCGATCCGGTCCTGATGGGCAAGGAGTTGAGCGGTATGCCACCAGAAAGGTCTGAAGAGCGTCGGTCGTCGGTTCCTCCCTCTTCAGCTTAGTGAGTGCGCGCTTGAACGTATCCACAAAACGTTCTGCTTGACCGTACATTGTGGGTGGCACGGCGGCGAGCGTAGATGTGTGATTCCGCGGGCACGGCAGAATTCCTTGAAAAGTGTTGACGTGAACTGCACGCCGTTGTCTGTGACTAGTGTCTACGGATTTCCGAATTGGGCGAAAATCTTCTTCAGGGCGCTGATAGTTGCAGAAGAGGGAATGGAGTTCATCTGGACGATTTCGGGCCATTTCGAATATCCGTCCACGATGACGAGTAGTAGGCCCCGTTGATAGGTCCTGCGAAATCGGCGTGCACTCTATTCCACGGAGCGGTAGGCTTCGGCCATGAGTTGAGTTCGGCCTTAATCGGGTCTTTCGCAGCCGATGTGGCAGTCACCTTGCAGATGGTGCCTTCTGCGACGCGTCGGAATGGGGGCTTGTTTTGTGCTATCCAGTCAAGGCCAAGTAGCGACTGGGTATCCGCGACGTAGCAGTTTCCTCTTCCTTTGTGCCCATCAATGTCGAAGTCGGACTGGAAATATCCGCGAACTTTGACATCCTTGTTGTTGGATGACTTGAGCTTGACGAGTGGTGGAAGCAACTTCGGGCGATTGATTTTGATCCAGTCTTTGTGACGTCGGTCCCAGTGTCGAGGCGCATCTGGATTGTGGCACCATTGATTTTGACTTTCCGATAAATGCGACTGACCGGCGCGACGTCTGTTGCAGTAGATGCGATAACGACGACGTTACTTGTAGCTCTGCTCTTCTTCCGATTTCGCTTCTTCTTGTTAGTGAAATTCTTGCAGTAGCCGTTCTTGTGACCGACGAGTTTGCAGTTGTGGCACGTCTTATCGATGAAGTAGCAGTCTCTCGCCCAGTGTGATCCACATCGAAGGCAGGGTGAGGGAGGGTTCTGTGTACAGTTCTTCTTGGTGGAAAGTGCATTGACTTCTGGCTGGAGCAGTGATGGTGGACTCATCTGCAGTTTGGCATCTCGTCTGCTGGATCTCGAGACTGAGCTCTTTGAATGTCGTTTGTGGATTGTCCTCCATCTTCCGTAGGGCACGAATGCGAATATCGGCGTCGTCGGGGGTGTGGAGGCCACAGATCCGCGCCAAGCACTTCATCTGCTCGGGGGTGATGGCGTTGAACTCTGCCATCTCATGTCATCGACTGACAATCCCAGTATAGTCGCTGAGAGATTCGCCGTTGCGCTTGGTTCTGAGGTAGGTGTAGCGGAGGGCGAATACTGACGTGTTGTGTCCGAATAGCTCTGTCAACGTTTTGACGGTGTCGTCGAAGCACAATTTGGAAGCTCTTTTCGGCAAGATGTGGTTGGTGAAACGGGCGTAAGCTGCGGCATCCAGCTTTGAGACGATGAGGCATGACTTCGCGGCCTCATCAAGCGTTGAGCCGTCTTGAACAATGACGTTTTCATATCGGTTGATCCAGACGTCGGAAGTGCAACAGATGCCTGAATCGTAAATGAACTTCGGTAGTCTTGTTGATAGCGAGTTGGTGACGAACTCAGCAGCCGATGCAGGAGAAGCAGTGGGCTCGATAGCGGAAAGGATCCGCCCCACTTGCGCCAGTAGCGCCTGCTGCTGCTGATTTGCCGTCTCCAACACAGCTTTGAGCATCTGATGCTGTCGTTCCTTTTGGGCCTCGAGAATTGCTCGGAAATCTTCGCTGTTGATCATCCGTAGTCGAGCTTGTTCTTGTCCCAGTTTCTTTATCCTGATCGCCAGTTTATTGTAAAGCCGCCGAGTTCCTGATGTGTTGAGCCGGGACGAAAAAGTGAAGCTTTATTGAAGACACGTAGAACCGCGGAAGATGAAACGTAGAGAACTAGGACGACGAAGGACAAGGACGACGAAGGACGCTAAATTATCAGCCTATTATCCGCAACGAACGTAATGGCGATATGGTTTGAAACTGGCTAACAAAAGAAGCAGAGAATTACTGAAATATAACGAGACAGACAAAAGCACATCACCATGGGACCACGAAATAATTCGGCGTGCGGTCACGTTCCACAACAATATATATATATGTATATATACATATACACATATATACATTTATATGTATATATATACATATATATATATATATATATATATATATATGTATATGTACATATATACATACATGTATATATGTATATATATATACATATATATATACACATATATATACACATATACATATATATATATATACAACTCTGAATCTTATATAACTTTTATATGTTGACGTCTCGAAGTGCATAGATCGAATATTCGCATGGGCATATAAGGTGTCGTACTGCCACTAAATTAATTGATGAATTTGTTTTTGTGGAATTTGTCAGAGACCTTAACGAATATATCTGTCATAGATTCTTCTCTCTGCGTATGGAAGGTCACCGTGGTATCATCCATGTGAAGGCGTTTCATGCATTTTATTGGAGATTTTATGAGCGTTGAAGAAACGAAGTAGGGAGAAATGAAGAAGTGTGGTTGTCAGCAGAGATGTTTTTCGAGGTATTCGGATAGGCGAATAAACAGGGACACAGAAATCGACGGGATTGTTTTTAAGGTCGCTTAGCTTCCACGATAACGGAGGGGGATGGGGATGAGGCGTTTGAAAAATTGTCGAGTGACAAAGATCTGTGATATAGCGATGGGTCTGTGCATTAAATAGTCGAGTAATCAGGCGTTATTGCAGTTGCATCTGCAAAAATTGGAGGTGAAGCTGAAATCGCTGGAAGGTGAAATTAAGAACAACGACATCGCCATGTCTGAAATGCGGCAGAAGCTTCGCGCCGAAAGATTGAAGATAAAAGAGCTCGAACAAGCGAAGGCCGAAATCGGTGATTATCGGAGTCGACTTTTTTTTCGATTCAGTTCAGTTTTTTCTGTCTCGTAATAGTTATAACGACGACTAAGGTCGAGTGGGATGGAAGGTTGTGGTGGGGGAGGGGAGGGATGAAAATCTGTTATCGGATTTTAGCCCGCTTAATGCCCCGTTTTTTGCAATGTTTGTTGGCGTAACAAAATTTGAATCGATCGTTTCATTCAGTATTTTTTCTTGCTCTTCACGTCTCTTTCTTGTTTTTTACTCAGTTTCAAGAAAACAGATCCGCCTATTGAAAGCCGATTACAGATTTATGGCATCTTTTTTTCAAATTTCTGCTGTCGTTTATTTCAATTTTTACAGATGAACACAAACCGAAAGAAGCGGCTGGGGTACTAAAGTTGCCGAAAGTAGCTGAGCAGGTGTGTTTTTTTTTTTCAGAGTTTTTAAAATATGTTCAACAAAAACTCCAATAGGCCATTACACTGTAGTTTGAGTTTTCTGAATCGAAGTGAATTATTTACTCTTGCGATAGACGCCGTGCATCTTTAGGGCACATGAAGAGGTTGGTGAACAAACTGCAGCAGCGCTTATCAGTTTGGAAGCAGCCAATTGGACGTACTCAACCAGTCAGGGGATCATTTAGGAGCAATCAAAACAGTTATGCAAATAGTTACTATGCAGCGGCAGACATTAGGAACAGGGAGCAATCACATATGATCCAGTAAGTTGGTAAATTATCTGTTATACTGATTAAACAAACTGATACGTTCATCATAAACAGTTCGCAAGATTCGGTAAATTCTAGAAGAAAACTTGAAACAAAATCTGTTTCAAGTTTTCTTCTAGAATTTCCGCATTTTAGGGTTTAGGAAATTGTTTGCTGAATCCTTGTGCTCGGGGATTTCGTGGTGATGGTGAACGTTTGTGGTAGAGCGTTTTTGATGAACGTTTTTAAAGTCTGGCTCGGAATTTCTTTTAACCAAGGATTTTGACGAGGGTGAAAATCATCGTACTGATGAAAAGTATTGCAGTATATTGAAATGGACAATTGCAGATAGAAAAAGAACAAGAAAATGTTGAGGCGGCAAGAATGTTGGCAAAAGAAGAGGAGCAAGCGAGGAGGGGAGTGATAGCGGAGCCAAGAAGAGATCAGCAGCCACCGCAACCACCCGATGATGTCAAAACTGGCAGCAAGGTAGTCACTTTATTTTGGCTTATTCGCACACCTATCTCACTAACAGTTCCTGCTGACTAATTTGTTCAAAAACTGTAAATCCGATTTTGTTCGATATTTCACTGATATTTTTCTCACTGATTTAGGCGCAGTGTAGATCTTTTTATTTGTTTATAAATATAGGCAGGTCTTTTTCTCAATAATTTTCGAAATCTTGTGTGCAAAAGTTACCGTTGCGAATAGGTTTGTCTATGTCCAGAGAAAGTGCTGCGGTTCTTTGTTTGCTAAGACGCTACAAGTTCCGCGCATTATTTAGGCATTACATAGCAAGCTTGGTAGTTAGGGGTAAAAGGATGTGCTTACTGTTTTGTCTTATTTGCTATTTATAAGATGCACTTTATAGTAGCGCGCACTTGAAATATGCTCACTATCAGGTCAAACAAGTCCATGCAGATGTGTACTTGACTGTACACAGGAGTTCGGACTTACTAGCGGACTTCCGGAAGGTAACATGTGGGATTGCCCATGTTAAAAGGCCTGCTTTTCTCACGAGCTGATCGTGCATGCACAGACAGATCATGCTTTTTTGTTCTTCGAAACTCAGACACTGTTTTGCGTTATGTTCTGACTTCATTTGTGTTTTTCATTCACTAAGAAAAAACAGATCATTTCCCTGTTATCGGTTACTCCTTTTTATGATGCATATTATATACTCTGCTAAAGCTTCTTATTAGCCGCCGTTTCCCACTGCAGCTTATGCACAGTTTTCTTTTTCTTTATTAGTCTCTCTCGCTGTTCCTCACTCTCCTCCGTTCCCGACTGTTCAGGTGGTAGTTAGTAGTGCATAACATTTGGAAATTTATAATCGTTAAATTGTTCTATCCTTTAGGGAAAGCTGATCAACTTCGATAATAGTAGTTATGGATGGAAGGATAAATAAGCGAGCGAAAATTGTTTTACTGCTTATTAGTGCCCTCTCCGCCTCACACCTGTATATTATCCGTCTCATTGTTCCGTCGGCATTCTCAAGTCTTCCTTCTCTACTTTTCCCGTTCTCCTTCTCCGCCTTCTGTATGAACATACGCGATTGGTCGCTGTTCGGAGAGTTTAGGTTCCATCCTTCCTATCACCTCACCACCAGTTATTCATTCGCTTTTGTTCCTCCTCTCATCTCATCCCTCGGCTCTTTCAAATGACAGTTGGGTGTAAAGGCGGAGTAGGGCGGAGTCTGGTGCAGAAAAAAACCATTATCTTACCATTGTTTTATTTCATCGAAATATGGTTGCGGTTTTGAATTTTCCATTTTCGATCGGCGTATTGGAATTGCTGAACTGTGTGTAATACCTTGTTGCCTCATGTGATTCTTTAGGTGGCAGTGGTGAAGAAATTTTTCGAAGACATCTTAGTAGCTAGTGCTCAGATCGGTGAAGACGTATGTATGGCGCGTTTGAATATGTCGAACGCGAACAGTGATGTGCAGGTAATTAATTCGTTGTCGGCTTTTTAGAAAATACGTTCGGGCTATTTATATCGTTTATATTTGCTTCTCCCCTCCCCCACTCAACGCCTACTTGTGGGGAAGGGGGGACAGATGCGGAAGATGAGCGATTTCATCTCCCTGATACATGAGCTCACTCTCCCCTTAAAAAGTCCTCTGCCGCGATTCCCCGTGACACCTCTACGCTTCCGACGAACTGCAACGCTTGTTCATAACTGCAAAGCATGCAAGTACCATGCGCCAGGTTTTAGAAAAAAAGGCGCATCGTAACCGCCGGTGTCACTTTTTTTTTTTTTAAATCAATGCAGTTTTATAGCGTAGTTCATTTTAAACTACAAATGCTTTTTTGAATTTGCTGTATAGATTATATTACTCTACCACTTTTTTTGCTATGAATACTGTGTTGTGGTTTTTCTCAAAAACGGGTATGAGTACTACGGTGTATCTCTGAACTTCGAATGTTGTGCTATGCTGCAATACGCTGCACTAAAAACGAGAAGTCTTGCAGAGTGGCGGGGGAGGGGGGGGGAAGGATCGGGCTGAAACGTCTACTTGTCTCTTTAACGTTGCGGATGAAGAGGAGAAGGGACTAAGCTGTGATCCCTTCCGTCCTTTCCTTCTTTCCCTCTTCTTCTCTTTTCGTTCCATTGCTATTTGTAAACAGTTAAATGCCAGTGTTTATTATTAGACTTGTCTGCAGAGGTCAGTCGTTCTGCTCGGCCTATCAGTCTTGCCGCTTCGATCTGTTACATTTGTTAAGGCAGTCTCCTTCCTGCAATGTTGACAGTGTAGCAATTTTATGTGCATATTTATTCTCTCTACCTTTTCTTGTGTACCGGCAACCTCAGAATGGGGGTGGGGGGGGGGGGGGGGGGGGGGGGGGGGGAAGGATCGGGCTGAAACGTCTACTTGTCTCTTTAACGTTGCGGAGATGAAGAGGAAGGGACTAAGCTGTGATCCCTTCCGTCCTTTCCTTCTTTCCCTCTTCTTCTCTTTTCGTTCCATTGCTATTTGTAAACAGTTAAATGCCAGTGTTTATTATTAGACTTGTCTGCAGAGGTCAGTCGTTCTGCTCGGCCTATCAGTCTTGCCGCTTCGATCTGTTACATTTGTTAAGGCAGTCTCCTTCCTGCAATGTTGACAGTGTAGCAATTTTATGTGCATATTTATTCTCTCTACCTTTTCTTGTGTACCGGCAACCTCAGAATCCGAACCGGACTCAATAAAAAATTCTCTCGCAAACTTCGTTTCTGTTTTGGTTGTGAAGGTTGAGAAAACTGTTACAGTTTAACCTCGAATTTGCATTCGGCGGATTGTAGCATTTCAACTTGCAAAAAGAGAAGTGGCTTATCTGAAGTAGTGTCTCAAAAAATGGACAGGTGAAATTCGAGTGAAGGTCAGGATGGATGAAATTTTGTGTGAAGCTTGAAATCAGATTGTAATTTGCAACTATCACCCGGCTAAATACAGGGTGATGGGAATGGTAAGCTCTCATCCGTAAATGCTTGTCGAATGTAACACTGTTATTATTAGATGCTGGATTTGTACAACATACTGCCATTTGACGATCCTGATGGAGGTGTGTGGAAGCAAGGCTTCGACATCACCTACGATCATGCAGATGTTCAGCGACAGGAGAAGCTTGAAGTTATAGTTACACCGCATTCCCACACAGACCCTGGTATGCTTCTCACCGTATTGTTTTTTAAGGTAAAGGAGTAAAACTGTCTTACTGAAGGAGTAAGCACTAAGATTGCAGTGCCATTAACAGAGCTGTTACACAGCGTTCAGGATCGTTGTGTTGTGATAGAGCACAACTTGATACAACGTAAAACTTTCACTGTAAAAAGTAAATAGCGCACAAAGTCGATTGCGACTTCCGTAGCAGTTGAGAATGGAATGTTTGAAGTTGTAGGGTAGGTGCTATTCATAGAATCGTTTTTGGTTTGCAGAATATATATTTGCTTATAACGGTAAACACGACAAGTCACAGTGGCTAGAAAATGAGAAAGTGGTGCTCTGCGATGGCCGTTTCCCTCTTTTCCATTTTCTTCACCGCTATCATTGTGACGTCAAGCGTTTAAACGTCCAACTAGCGCCTATCATTTACGGTCTTTGATCAGTCGAGTTGACATGACTATTTGCACGGATTAAATGGAGCGGACCTGAAGGAAGAAACCGCTTTGTCATTGAGAGGGAATAAGATTGGATTACCGACTTTTCTTTTTTTTTTCGATTTAGCAAATCAGCAAATGTTTTTTTAAAACTGAATTGGTTAAGAATGCTAGCGTTCTTTTCACTCAAACATTTGATTGTTAAGCACAATTAGTGGCCCACCATTTATCGTTTGTGGAGCCGCTGATCGTTTGCTCGACATAACTGTTTTACTAATTTAAAATTAATCACGGAAGTTGTGCATTGTAAAGGCTGGATAATGACGTTCGAAGCTTACTACGATAGTCAAACGAGAGACATATTCGAAAACATGGTAACTCATTTGGAGTCGATGGACAGAATGCGATTTATTTATGCCGAAATGAGTTTCCTCGAGAGGTGGTGGGCTGAGGTCGACGAGCAAAAGAGGAACGCATTAAGGAGGTTAGTTCAACTTTTAATGCACTTCGACTAATATTTCCTGTAGCGGAGTGCTGTGGGCCAGTATAAAATTGTGAACCTTGAGACACTTTACTGTTCTGGTTGCGCTAGGATTGCCTTTTATCAAGTTCTGTCCACAAAATCTTATTCTCACATCACTTTTGGACGTATCTGTGGACATCTTTTCAAAATTTAATTAAATTATCATATCACATAAGTTGCTTTCATCCAGTCTTACGAAACATATATGAAATTCTTTGTGGAACGGGTTTAACGTCACGGGTTACGAAATACAGAATAAAAGGCGTTTAGATTTTGAGGCTCCAGGCTGTCCTGGGATGTGGCAGTTATGGTTGACAAACATTTTGAACCGTTGCCGTGATCGCGGGCTGGGAAATGAAACTGTTCGAAGATGATATTAATGAGGGTCGTTGAGCACGATCTTTTGGTGTGTTACTTGTGTGGTGGGCATGCGGCCATTTTGATCTGGCCCGGTGCCAGCATTTCAAAAAATTTGCAATAATCCTAACGCTCGAACTATACGTTTTATGAAAAGAAGCCTTGGGATTTCTAAACACTTCTGTATGAAAGTTATTAGTACCATATGAAAATTCATGGGCGTTTTTAAAACCCTGGCCATGCCTAAACCGTTTAATGTGTTTATCGCTGTTGTGCTGACTCATGCTTTTGTCAGCGAGACTACCGTGTAAGAGCTCTATATCATTGTGTTATTATTTTTCCAAGGCTTGTAGAAGGGATATTACAGGCTGCTGAAGAGCGGTCATCTGGAGATCGTTTCGGGAGCGTGGGTGATGACCGATGAAGCGAATGCACATTATTTCGCAATAGTTAGTGAGATGATTGAAGGGCATGAGTGGATTAGGAACCACATCGGAAGTACGTTTGTTCATTTCTTTAAAATTTTCATTATTCGTTTTTTACTTTTTGCTTTCTTTTTAGTCCCATTCTGTTTTGATTGGCATACATACTCTTACACTAGAACGAGAGTTACATTTCACTTTTTGACTTTGCTGAAAAGCGGAGTCATAGACGCAAACGCTTGGTGTTGCTCTTTCTAGTGTTACGTAGGAAGCGAATTTATTCTCGTAGACCAAATCAGTAAGATTTCATCGTTGGAGACCAAAGATTTCTGGACTGCCATTTTAGAAAACGTCTAACCCTCTGTCTAAGTAGTCACAGAAGCAACGCTGATATAGTGTTGATTGTTGCTGAATGGAATTTAATATAGTGTTGGTTGTTGCTGAATGGTACACTATATCGCCTGTGAATGTAATTTCACGTGGAGTTTAGTTATGATGTACTGTGTCGATTGTTCTGGCCTTTTGGTATCGGTGGATGAGGTGAGGTGACTATGAGACTCTAAGAGGTTCAGTTATTAGAACTCATGCTCGTACCACTGAAGTTCTTTTACGTAGGTAGCTAGCAGCATTACCAAGCCCTACGTTGTGATTGATTTCGTTGCTTTCGGTTTGCTGTTGTAGTCGGTGGTAGATAGAAAAAAGGGAAGAACAAAATCAGTGGTGCTTTCATCTTTGCTTTCGGCTTGAAGAAGATGAGTTAGAGGGAGGAGGAAAGAGGAAAATATGAGGAGGTGATTTTACCGTTTTGGTGGCCCGTCTTTAATGTGAATTTCGTCAACAGGCGCGTTGGGAGAGCGAGGAAAGATTAGGGGCTCGATTTGGGTCGAAATGAATCACTGCGATGATGATTGATGGTCACTCGCGGGAAAAGAGGGCGGGTATTTGAGATGGTACATAGATGCAGCACTCATAGTTGTATAGAGGATGTGTGTTTGCGATTTTTTTCATCTCATATTTATTTGACTTGTGCAGACTACACGCCGACGAACCATTGGTCAATCGATCCGTTTGGCCTAAGTCCCACGGTGGCATTTCTTGTGTCGAAGGCGAATATATCGAATGCGTTGGTGCAGCGGGTACATTATTCGGTGAAGAAATACCTTGCTGAGCGCAAGAAGCTTGAGTTCAAGTGGCGCCAGCTGTGGAGTATGTTTTTGGTTTCTCCACCGGCAATATCAGCTTTTGAAGTGGTCCAAATGTGAGGCAACCTAGAAAGGGAGGCAGCATGAAAAGAGCTTCACTAATGAAGGGCTATAGCGTTTATCGTTTAAACAGTGCAATTGTTTGGTTAAAGTACTGTACAGCATCAGGCAAGCTTTTTGGTCATGCGCTGCGCAAACGAACAAATATGAGTAGGTAGAGGAATTTGATTATCGCAAGATTATCCGAAGTTTTGTTCAGCGGAAAAAAAGAATACTGTTTTCCTGTTCTTTTTGCTACCTGAGAATTTATTTTGTCTTAGTGATTTAAGAGATCCGAGAAATGGATTAAAATTTTGCTTGCTGACTTCTTTTTCTTAAAATTCAGGCGGGGACAGGTCATCGCATGACTTATTTACGCAAGTAATGCCGTTTTACTCATATGATGTGCCACACACATGTGGTCCTGATCCGAAGATCTGTTGTCAGTTCGATTTCTTTCGTCTTTCGGGTATTGGGTGCCCTTGGAATGTGCCACCGGTGGAAGTCACAGAGGAGAACGTCGCAACCCGGTTTGTTGTTTATCATCCTTCAGAACTTTCGTTTATTGTATGGGCACTGGATGGAGTTATATAGTGTCTGATACCTTCGCGCCACAGCGAATTAATAGGTCGAAAACGTTCTGTTTCGGTGTATAGCACTCTGACCAAAGTGGCGTTGTTTGAGTAGAATAAGGAGGTACGATTCTTGCGAAATATGCTCAGCTTGAAATCAAATTCTGATTGTTCTTTTCTCATGCTAATTTTGCGCTAATGGCCTTTTAGAGGTCAGGTGACTTATGGAGCAAATGCATATTTTAAGATTGGCTATCTTCTGCGGTTAACTTTTACACTGCCGTAGCGATGCGTAAGCGTAACAGTCGATTTAAAATCTAGTCGCCAAGGTTACTTCATGTTATAGAAACCGTGGTCAAGAGTAATTCAGAGCAATGTTTAACGATCCCATTAAATTGTTTCTTAAATCACTCTTGCCGTATTAGTATTAGCTTTTTATTGCAGGATGCTGACGGCTTTAAATAACTGCGAGCGGGTAATTTACGCAGCGAGTAGGACGCTCCTTGCTGAGCAAATTGAACAGAATGCGACTGAAGCGACACCGTCCTTCGTTATGGTTTGTTTTTCTTTTCCCATACAAAATTTTGTAACAGATCAGCGTTTCCAAGCACTGGAAACAAAAACGCAGCAGCTGCAACTGATTCTGTATTTGAGCGATCCCTTTGTTTTGTCAGATCATGATTCCGCCAGGAGGCTATGTTTGCTCTGAAAAATGCTGCTCCAGGGAACGCAGTTAAATACTATCTGTATCAGATCGTTGCTTAGTAGGTAACAAGACAAGCAGGCCCAGTGTCATATTGCCAATAGATCAGCTTTGTAAGCTGATCTATTGGCAATATGTGCCTGCGGCCTTGTTGAAAACAGACTTGAATGAAAGGAAAAAAGGACAGAAGCATTGCAAGCCGGAAGCGCCGGCTGCTTGTTACTGTCAGCTAATAGGGTTGAATTGCAGAGATAGGGGGCAAGCAGTTTCGCGGATCAGCGATTCGCCAACAACAATGGCCGATAATTCTGGAAGTGTCCATAAGTCGTTGACTAAAGAAAGCCGGCGTTGGACAGACTTTTTTTTTCTGGAAACGTCTCACAATGTGAACTTTGTCACACTTTTAAAATGAAAGTATTTCGTTTGTGAAACCAAATGTGGAGGCCATATAAAATAAAATTTCGTGAGCATTTGGTCGTGGTTACACGTATGGGTTCGTCGAAGTGGTTTATCTCTAAACACATTTTCTGATCGCTTTGTGAGGCAGGCAAAACAATCTCTCTTATTCATCCACTCTTCGCATCCCTTTTAGACGAAACAAAAATCCTTTCTATTCACCCTATTGTTTTACTTGCACAGTTCTGTGCTCTAGGCCATGTATTTGGTGGTAGGTAGTAGAATCAGTATGCTTCGTTTAAATCTTTTTTTTACAGAGCGAGGTTTTTGTCGAACAAGGTCAACTTCCAATAAGAGTTACGATGAATGATGCAAGGTTAGTCAGCTTCCCTTTCATCCTTTGCAAGTATTAGCTCGATTTCACCAAATTTGGTCGATATTACAGAAATACGCACCAGGGAGTCTCGAATGGAGCCGATGACCCCACCTTCTACTGCCACCCTCTCCATTTGTCTGCAGAGATATGCAGGCTTATACGCTCTCTCGATAGCAGTGGTTCTCGTCATATGGTCTTTCACTTTGGCAAGCTCAGTTGTTGCCGCAAAGGCTGAGTTGAGGGGTGTCCATGAGGCGCTTGAGGAAGGTAGGAATGGGAATGAGAGGTGTTATTATTTGTGAAGGTTACAGCCGAGAGGTTGCAAAATGTTCGGATCACATGTGACCTCGTTCTCCATCCTTCGTCGATTGGAAAGGAGAGTGACAGCCCTATTGGGCTGCTAACAGAGCTGAAACAAAATGAAGTTGAACGGAACAGATAGCGTCAAAAGAGAAAAAGAAATCTGTCATAAAAACAGATGAGTTCATGAGCTGATCCACTTGGATATCTTTGTAGCAGCGAACTGGGCAAAACTGGATTATACATTTACTGGGGGGAGGGGGGTCCAAATGTCGTGGTTACATTATAGTACTAATCGTTCAAGTCTGCAGCATGAGCAGATTTGAGAGCATTAAAAAAAATTCATTTAACTGCTTCATTCAGCCCATCGAGATGATAACAGTTTTATTTCCACAGCTATATTGGGCATTTATATTGCTGTGGGTGTTGCAGCTTACGAAGATTTCCGAAGCTGTAATTAGTAATGCTTTAAAGTGGTTTTTAGTGAGTTCATCATGTTCAACTCGTTGGCCCAGGAACGTCGTGAGATCGTCTGCATTGAAGTAAAGTCTTTGATGAGCGGGGTTCAACGAGTATCGAAACTCGACGTCCCAGTACCACAACAGATTGGACCCGTGGTGGAACGAAGAGGCGATGATAATGTACTCTTCGAAAACGGCAAATATGAGGTATGCCTTATTCATGATTCGTAATGTCCCCCAAACGGATGACGTTTAATAGGGCGTGAGCCGTTTTTTTGGGGGGAGGGGGGGGAGAGGGGAGTAAAGGAGAGAGAGTGAATTGACTGATTCAGAGATTTAGCCCAGTATTTGATTAAAAGAAATTGGGTGGGCAGTATTATAATAATGTTCTAATGATTAGTGATGAAAGTGGATTTACTGCAGTTGCAATTCTTCGCTCATCTAATGCTCATTTCATTTTTTATATCCCTTGGAAATGTGCAGAATGGGAAGGGTGTGGAAATCACTGTATTATACAGAAAACTGGTCATGTTTTTCACGAAACGCAAAGATTGGAGGTAATGTATGTGCAAAATTGATAATAGCTATGAATGAAGAGCAGAAATAATCGTGTGGTAGGGGATAATGATACTTGTAGATAATAGTAATAATAACATTATTAATATTAACACCAATAATAGTAGTAATAACGGCAAGAAAATCAATAGTCATATTTATTAAATAATAATTGAAATAATAAATAACAATATTGGCGCCAGCGTCGTTGCGTTTGTTCATTGAAAACAGTGAACTCAGTAAATATCGCTGAAAAGGGTTTCTGTTCAAGATGGGGGCAACTTTTTTCACGAGGTCATAAGACAGCACTTACTTCGAGAATGCGTTCGAGATTTTGTAGTAAGTAATTGCAGTTGTGCTTCATGGCAGTCGTACCACCGTTTGGTTTGGAGAGATACCGTTTAACGAGTTCATTTGATGCTCCCAAAGTGGTTATCAGGTCGAGGAAAACGATTAGTTCGGCGTGAGTTACCTTCGCATCCACTCTTTTCTTTCGTTTATTTCCCGTTTATCATGCGCAGTATCCGTGCAGAGATTTTGTGCTGCAAAGCTAACACCATAAATTGTATATCGCGACGCCAAGACAGGTTCATCGATGTAACCGTGTTACTTTTATATAGTTTTGTAATTCTACCGTTCACGATTATCGCGGTATCGTTTCAAATTTATTGTATTAGCTGTTTGTATGAGTTCGCTGGACGGGATATACAGAAATGCAAATTCGCTTGCCTCGAATAAAGATGTATTTTTTGTGTTTGTATTTTTTGCACGAGACATAGTGCTTGCTAGCTGTGATTGAATGCAGATACTTACGTGCTTGTAGACTCAATTTTTCCAATATCGCGTAACTTCAAATTAGTCCTCCTTCCACTGTTCCACGCTTCGCCCTCTCCCTCATCCTCCTCTACCTCCTGCTGTCGCGTTTCGAACTTGTAGATGGGATTTTAATTAGAGAGTAGGGCTGGTGAGAAGTGGCGACTGCAAATGGCCAACAAAATTTGAAAGGAGTCTTAGGCGAACCGGTGAGCCCCCGCTTCCAAAAGGGAAGGAGCTGGGCTGTGGAGGTGAGGAGACTAAAGTCAAGGCTGCAAAGTAGTATGCAACGAAATGGCCACGTGGACTTGATGGCGAAGACCCCAGGAGGGGAGAGAAATTCCACCACCTCTTGGCGCAAAGCGGGTCCGTCATATAGCGGTGCAAGTGTTTTTTTTTGAGCTCATTTTGTTCGCGAAGTAGTTGCCGTTTTTTCAGATGAAGAGGCTAAAGGATTAAGAAAAGCTCTGGCTGTTCAGAGGGAATCTGCTAGATCTTTGCTTTGGCAGCTCGGAGTTGCTTCACCGATAGGTGCAATTATGAGACGGTGTATGCGAGCTTTGGGATGTTTAGGTGACTTCTGTTTTGCAGAGTCGGGATATGCATGTGGTTATCTAAGATGAGGGACGCATTTTTGGTGAGCTGTTTTGGTTTTGTAGAGTTCTTTCTAAAATGAAGAACACTTTTTTGTAGGATATATGCTTCTATCTATCGCAAACGCTCATCGCATGCTTGTGTTTGACAGTTCTTTCCGACCGTATGGAACGCTATTTTTAAGGCTTTTTTTAAAAATGCATTACCTTTAGCGATTTTGCCATCGAAAAGATCGAAGAGCGATATTTCGAGCTGGAGAACGAATTTCTCGAAGCGAAATTCGACAGCGAAACTGGACTTCTACAGGTAATGCCCGTCGTATATTTTTTAAAACTTGATTTTGTGATCAGCAGCAAGCGTCTCGGGAAAAGGAACTTTGTGAGAGGAAAACCTTAACGCAGTGGTATGCTTAAGCAGCAGGTGTTCTGATAGCCACCTAGACGCAGTCGGAAAACTTTGAATTTTCGAGGCGTTGCCGTTAATCTTAGAGCTGTCGGTTCGGACAATTTAATTCACAGTTGCAAACAATTACAACCAGTACGAATCTTTGGGTTTTTTGCCGATATCGGAAGGTTTGGTTCGTTTTTTTTTTGATAATTTGTTTCATGGTAGCCAAGATTTTCCGTCTGGACCAGAAGTGACTCCTGCATAAGCCTCTGTGTTTTCCTCACTGTTTAAGACTAGAGGGAAGTTTTTTCAAATTTCAGTGAGCATTGTTAGAAATTTTTCTGTTTTCATGGAGAACATGTTGACAAAATAATTTTACTTTTTTATCTTGTCCGACTTCTTCCAAAATTATAGTTTTCTTCTTTTGGTCTTTTGTAACCATCAAATAGGGTCGCCCAGTCTCCGTCGTCTTTTCGATACATCTTGAGCCTTAGCAGTGAAATGAAAGTTCAGATATTTGGTTTTCGTATATGAGAGGTGGTCGGTCTATTTATTGGATGAAATATGTGGCATTAAAAAAAGTAAGGATGCATGTAGAAGTGAGTAGATGAAGTGTTTAAATTCTTAAAAAGCTGGCTTGCCTTTTCAATACAATCAACGGAAGGAAGATACTTACCTGTTCAACATCAGCGGGTAAATGTTAGTGCAAGTATGTTTGCACAGAATGTATTCGGCAGCTTTTGTGATGTCTATGTGCTCCTCACTTTTGATTATTTTCTGAGTGGATAGTTAGAGGAGACCATTGAATACCTCGTTGGAAACTTGGTTGCCAACATTATCGATTATCTGCATATTGAACATTCGAAAAAAAAAGGCAGCGTTCGGAAAATTTGAGACATTTCATCTGTGAACAGACACATTGTATGCGTGGGTGAACTTTTCGCCAATATGTAACGGTGAACATTCGCCATTACTTTTTGTTTTTCTTATATGACGTTTGGTGGTCAGCATATTTAATCATCGTGTTCAGGTTTTCGTGATAGGATCTGAGAATGTGAAGTTGGAGCACACAGCAGCAGCGTGAATTTATTTCTGCTGATAGCATAGATTGTCCGCAAAAACACGTGTTACAAGCAAAAGGAATGTTCATGAGTTTAGCCATGGGGGCTGTAGATTTCAGAGTTTTTAGGGGATGGGTATTTATCCTAGGGGGATCCGTTTATTCAACCTGTGTTAAGTGACAGTTTTGTTATGAGAGTTCTTAGTATTTGTAGCATTATTGAAGGAGAGGGTGCTGTTTCCTAAAGGCAGGTGACTCTATTTGGGGCAATACAATATTTTCGCCACACCCAACCGTTACAATTTCGTGACATCTGTTGTTCATTTTGTTTATTCTTTTTCAGTCAGTGACACCTAACGATGGTAGGGAAGTGCGGGTGAACTTATCGTATGTAGAGTATGGAGTACGAGGAAAAAATCCGGGTAGCTTTTTTTAATTTTATTTAACAAGCAGCATGAAACGCTTCGGTTCGGGTTAAGTGTTTTCACATCGACCATTGACTGCGGTATGATTTAAACGCCACAACTAAATTCGAAGTCTGAGTCTTATACAGGCTCATCCTCCCCTCTCGCCTTTGCAGTCCCCCTCTCGCATTTCTCCCCACCAGTTGCGTGTGGTTGACGCTTTCATGCGATTTTTCTATCAAATAAATTAGCTGCATGTCTTCACTCGAACTGACAGGTGTTTAAGAAGGAGAGATTTTTCTCTTTTTGCTCGATATTATGAGGTCATGATATGGTCGTCATTTTAGAAAACACTATGCATTGAAGTGATTTTATGCAAATTGTCACATGTATTGTTTTGTTACTGTCGTTTACAGTTGAAGAGAATGCTTTATGTCCACGTGATTTTAGTGAAAGCGATGTTGTTTGAAGGCGGGAAAGTCACCGAAAAGTTATTGTCACGCAAATGGCATGATATACACTTTTTGCAGGTTGCCATTTCGAAAGTGATGTGATGTATATATTGGAATATTTTTGAGAACAAAACTTTCATTGGATTTGTGCGCGTTTTGAAATAAAGAAATTTTAAAGCACAATGTATGATCGAACTGAATGTGCCAGCAAATGTGCGCATACAGCAAATTTATTAGATGCAAAAGAGAACTTAGCACAAGGCGGTTGGTTCGGGAGGTGGGGAAAGGAGATGTTATCGTCTTGCTTAGGCATTTAAGCAATCAGTAAATTTCTCACGGCGCAAGTGTTGCAGTCTTGTTATTAGGGAGAAGAGTATCTGCAGGAAAATTCAAAGGAGGTGACGATCTGTCTGGTGCATATTTATTCCTACCCGATGGGCCCGCACGTCCACTGGTGGCTTCTCATGGCGGCTATCTATACGTTGTTATCGAAGGGCCAGTAATGAAGAAGGTAATAAAGTTTAGTTTTAGATAGTTTCAGGTCATTCTCCTTTTCTCTTTTCGCCTTTTTCCTTCCTCTTGTACGATCTCGAATTGATGCACACCCAAGTAAGTAATTCGTCTGCGGATTTCGACAAAACTTTGTTTAAAGATTTCAGAATTTTATATTGCTTGCCTGGCAAATGCAAATGTTCTTAAAGGAGCAAAGGAACTTTCTTTGATTGCGCAAAGAGAGAATACAGGTCACAGATGTCTTGTACGGTTCATAGAAATTGGTGAATGTAGCGTTCACGAGCGAGAAGGGAGGTCGTGAGTTGGATTAGGCGGTTAAAAATCTGACAGTATTATTAGTTCTGGCGTTGAAGTTTACAGGCAGATGTAGTCTCAGAAACGCGTTAGGCCAGTCTTTCGTTTACAACATTACCGAACGGTTTGTACTTGATTTAGTACGGTCATCTTCAGGTTTTCGTGATTGGTCCTGAGAGTGCGAAGTTGGAGCACACAGCAACCATATTTTCGGGATCTGCTTTCATTCAGCTGCAAAATGACGTAGATGTGCGAGAGACTCATAACTTTGAAGTCGCAATGCGCCTCACTTCTTCTGTAAAGAGTGGCGATGAACTTTTCACCGATCTCAACGGATATCAGGTTATTCAGAAATAAACGCTGCAGTTTTATTGTCAACGGTCACACACGCAAACGTGATTTTATTGAGATAGTTACACTAAACTGAGCATTAACTTTGCATGAGGGAGGATGAGGGCGTGAATTCGGAAAAGAAACTGATGCTTTCATTAGTTTTCATAAATGAGATTCCTAACTTCAATATGGAGATATTTGCATATTATAATCCATCCAGGCTGCAACGCCACTTCGGGCGGAAACCGTAGGTCGATTTGGGGAAAATCATAAAAGTCATTTGAAAACGAGAGAGAGGGTAGTCAAAAAAAGAAAAAAGGTTGAAGGAAAATCGGGAACTATTCTGTGAATCGATGTAGCTGAAAGATGAGGCGCCGTCCAAGTTCACATTTCTTTTTTAGGATGGGGGGTGGGGGGGGGGCGAGGGGGGAAAGGGAGTAATTTGATCTGTGCTCATTCCTAACAGTTCGACTACAAGTTACCACCTTTGCGTATGTTCTTCTCCACTTACAGCGCCACTAAGCGTACAAGAAGCACGACTGGCGAACAAGAGCTGAGCAGGCGCAGTCTCTTGTATGAAGGCAGGGCGTTTCCGTTGGGAGGGAAAGGGAGAGGTGCTTTATTCGAGGGTATAGTTCACTAAGCAGTGCAACGCGAGCAGCGGGATATACAAGTGTTTGGTTGATTCATGAAGCTTAATCTGAGTTCGTGGATTGCATAAGCAGAGCGGAAGCTGCGTAATATGCCCTAAATCGTTGAATCGTTGGAATATAGCAAACGCCCGATTTCATTCCCCTCTCTGAATTTAATATTCCATGTACAGTTTCCTCAAGCACTGCCCGGATCACGCTAGGTTGTGAAAGTACATTTCTGTGTCTACATATTTTAGCAGAGCAATCCTCTGGTGTATCCGTGTGGTATCGCCGTAATATCATTGAGAATTTCAGATCATTCGAAGGAGGCGTTTCGACAAATTGCCGCTCCAGGCGCACTTCTATCCTATGCCGAGTAGTGCGTTCATAGAAGATACTCTAAATCGAATTTCATTACTCGGGGCACAGGCCCTTGGAGTAGCCAGTCTTGAATCAGGTTGGATGTTTTCCGTTATTCTTCCTCAAAATCCTCCGCTTCCCCCCGTTTGCCCCATTCGCTTGCACTATTCAGTGTTCTTTTTGCAGGATTTTTGTCCCACTTATTAATAATTAGAGCCGAATTTTACGGTATAGATAGAACTAAGGCTAACAACTTGGGTATGGGTAGTGGGTATCGTATATCGGTCCTCTTCTTGGACCTCTCTCCGGATTGGAATGATTTGACTGGTTCAAAAACGTTTATTTTTACTGCATGATCTTCTCGTTACATTTTCGTAAAGAGTATCGACTTTTGCCTGTCGGCTGAGGTAAAGTATCGGATTCATATTTATGCTTAGTAAAAACGAACTGTTGATTCTTTTAACTTTCTGTTCTTTAAGAAAGCAGACAGCCGTGAGAGCACCGCTGGTTGGAAATGAGCGCATCTGCTTAGCTGATGCTGATGTTCTTGCTCTTCCTAATGATTTAACAGTCTTTTGTTCGTCTGCAGTTTTATATTTCAAAGAATGTTATTTTCAGAAGCAGCTGTAGTTTAAATATTGTATGTGAAAGCGATAGGGTGGCAGTAGCTCAGTGTTAGAGCTCCGGCTTCGTACGCGGGAAGACCTGGGTTCGATTCCCGGCTGCTTTCATACGGATCGCCAGCAGGCTGACCACCAGGCGTTCCGAAACTGGTTAAAACAATCATGCATGGGCATGGTTGTCAGCTGCATCGGTACGGGAATCGATGAAATTACAGCTGCTTTGGATCCCTCTGCCAGAAGCAGCTGTAGTTTAAATATTGTATGTGAAAGCGATAGGGTGGCAGTAGCTCAGTGTTAGAGCTCCGGCTTCGTACGCGGGAAGACCTGGGTTCGATTCCCGGCTGCTTTCATACGGATCGCCAGCAGGCTGACCACCAGGCGTTCCGAAACTGGTTAAAACAATCATGCATGGGCATGGTTGTCAGCTGCATCGGTACGGGAATCGATGAAATTACAGCTGCTTTGGATCCCTCTGCCAGAAGCAGCTGTAGTTTAAATATTGTATGTGAAAGCGATAGGGTGGCAGTAGCTCAGTGTTAGAGCTCCGGCTTCGTACGCGGGAAGACCTGGGTTCGATTCCCGGCTGCTTTCATACGGATCGCCAGCAGGCTGACCACCAGGCGTTCCGAAACTGGTTAAAACAATCATGCATGGGCATGGTTGTCAGCTGCATCGGTACGGGAATCGATGAAATTACAGCTGCTTTGGATCCCTCTGCCAGAAGCAGCTGTAGTTTAAATATTGTATGTGAAAGCGATAGGGTGGCAGTAGCTCAGTGTTAGAGCTCCGGCTTCGTACGCGGGAAGACCTGGGTTCGATTCCCGGCTGCTTTCATACGGATCGCCAGCAGGCTGACCACCAGGCGTTCCGAAACTGGTTAAAACAATCATGCATGGGCATGGTTGTCAGCTGCATCGGTACGGGAATCGATGAAATTACAGCTGCTTTGGATCCCTCTGCCAGAAGCAGCTGTAGTTTAAATATTGTATGTGAAAGCGATAGGGTGGCAGTAGCTCAGTGTTAGAGCTCCGGCTTCGTACGCGGGAAGACCTGGGTTCGATTCCCGGCTGCTTTCATACGGATCGCCAGCAGGCTGACCACCAGGCGTTCCGAAACTGGTTAAAACAATCATGCATGGGCATGGTTGTCAGCTGCATCGGTACGGGAATCGATGAAATTACAGCTGCTTTGGATCCCTCTGCCAGAAGCAGCTGTAGTTTAAATATTGTATGTGAAAGCGATAGGGTGGCAGTAGCTCAGTGTTAGAGCTCCGGCTTCGTACGCGGGAAGACCTGGGTTCGATTCCCGGCTGCTTTCATACGGATCGCCAGCAGGCTGACCACCAGGCGTTCCGAAACTGGTTAAAACAATCATGCATGGGCATGGTTGTCAGCTGCATCGGTACGGGAATCGATGAAATTACAGCTGCTTTGGATCCCTCTGCCAGAAGCAGCTGTAGTTTAAATATTGTATGTGAAAGCGATAGGGTGGCAGTAGCTCAGTGTTAGAGCTCCGGCTTCGTACGCGGGAAGACCTGGGTTCGATTCCCGGCTGCTTTCATACGGATCGCCAGCAGGCTGACCACCAGGCGTTCCGAAACTGGTTAAAACAATCATGCATGGGCATGGTTGTCAGCTGCATCGGTACGGGAATCGATGAAATTACAGCTGCTTTGGATCCCTCTGCCAGAAGCAGCTGTAGTTTAAATATTGTATGTGAAAGCGATAGGGTGGCAGTAGCTCAGTGTTAGAGCTCCGGCTTCGTACGCGGGAAGACCTGGGTTCGATTCCCGGCTGCTTTCATACGGATCGCCAGCAGGCTGACCACCAGGCGTTCCGAAACTGGTTAAAACAATCATGCATGGGCATGGTTGTCAGCTGCATCGGTACGGGAATCGATGAAATTACAGCTGCTTTGGATCCCTCTGCCAGAAGCAGCTGTAGTTTAAATATTGTATGTGAAAGCGATAGGGTGGCAGTAGCTCAGTGTTAGAGCTCCGGCTTCGTACGCGGGAAGACCTGGGTTCGATTCCCGGCTGCTTTCATACGGATCGCCAGCAGGCTGACCACCAGGCGTTCCGAAACTGGTTAAAACAATCATGCATGGGCATGGTTGTCAGCTGCATCGGTACGGGAATCGATGAAATTACAGCTGCTTTGGATCCCTCTGCCAGAAGCAGCTGTAGTTTAAATATTGTATGTGAAAGCGATAGGGTGGCAGTAGCTCAGTGTTAGAGCTCCGGCTTCGTACGCGGGAAGACCTGGGTTCGATTCCCGGCTGCTTTCATACGGATCGCCAGCAGGCTGACCACCAGGCGTTCCGAAACTGGTTAAAACAATCATGCATGGGCATGGTTGTCAGCTGCATCGGTACGGGAATCGATGAAATTACAGCTGCTTTGGATCCCTCTGCCAGAAGCAGCTGTAGTTTAAATATTGTATGTGAAAGCGATAGGGTGGCAGTAGCTCAGTGTTAGAGCTCCGGCTTCGTACGCGGGAAGACCTGGGTTCGATTCCCGGCTGCTTTCATACGGATCGCCAGCAGGCTGACCACCAGGCGTTCCGAAACTGGTTAAAACAATCATGCATGGGCATGGTTGTCAGCTGCATCGGTACGGGAATCGATGAAATTACAGCTGCTTTGGATCCCTCTGCCAGAAGCAGCTGTAGTTTAAATATTGTATGTGAAAGCGATAGGGTGGCAGTAGCTCAGTGTTAGAGCTCCGGCTTCGTACGCGGGAAGACCTGGGTTCGATTCCCGGCTGCTTTCATACGGATCGCCAGCAGGCTGACCACCAGGCGTTCCGAAACTGGTTAAAACAATCATGCATGGGCATGGTTGTCAGCTGCATCGGTACGGGAATCGATGAAATTACAGCTGCTTTGGATCCCTCTGCCAGAAGCAGCTGTAGTTTAAATATTGTATGTGAAAGCGATAGGGTGGCAGTAGCTCAGTGTTAGAGCTCCGGCTTCGTACGCGGGAAGACCTGGGTTCGATTCCCGGCTGCTTTCATACGGATCGCCAGCAGGCTGACCACCAGGCGTTCCGAAACTGGTTAAAACAATCATGCATGGGCATGGTTGTCAGCTGCATCGGTACGGGAATCGATGAAATTACAGCTGCTTTGGATCCCTCTGCCAGAAGCAGCTGTAGTTTAAATATTGTATGTGAAAGCGATAGGGTGGCAGTAGCTCAGTGTTAGAGCTCCGGCTTCGTACGCGGGAAGACCTGGGTTCGATTCCCGGCTGCTTTCATACGGATCGCCAGCAGGCTGACCACCAGGCGTTCCGAAACTGGTTAAAACAATCATGCATGGGCATGGTTGTCAGCTGCATCGGTACGGGAATCGATGAAATTACAGCTGCTTTGGATCCCTCTGCCAGAAGCAGCTGTAGTTTAAATATTGTATGTGAAAGCGATAGGGTGGCAGTAGCTCAGTGTTAGAGCTCCGGCTTCGTACGCGGGAAGACCTGGGTTCGATTCCCGGCTGCTTTCATACGGATCGCCAGCAGGCTGACCACCAGGCGTTCCGAAACTGGTTAAAACAATCATGCATGGGCATGGTTGTCAGCTGCATCGGTACGGGAATCGATGAAATTACAGCTGCTTTGGATCCCTCTGCCAGAAGCAGCTGTAGTTTAAATATTGTATGTGAAAGCGATAGGGTGGCAGTAGCTCAGTGTTAGAGCTCCGGCTTCGTACGCGGGAAGACCTGGGTTCGATTCCCGGCTGCTTTCATACGGATCGCCAGCAGGCTGACCACCAGGCGTTCCGAAACTGGTTAAAACAATCATGCATGGGCATGGTTGTCAGCTGCATCGGTACGGGAATCGATGAAATTACAGCTGCTTTGGATCCCTCTGCCAGAAGCAGCTGTAGTTTAAATATTGTATGTGAAAGCGATAGGGTGGCAGTAGCTCAGTGTTAGAGCTCCGGCTTCGTACGCGGGAAGACCTGGGTTCGATTCCCGGCTGCTTTCATACGGATCGCCAGCAGGCTGACCACCAGGCGTTCCGAAACTGGTTAAAACAATCATGCATGGGCATGGTTGTCAGCTGCATCGGTACGGGAATCGATGAAATTACAGCTGCTTTGGATCCCTCTGCCAGAAGCAGCTGTAGTTTAAATATTGTATGTGAAAGCGATAGGGTGGCAGTAGCTCAGTGTTAGAGCTCCGGCTTCGTACGCGGGAAGACCTGGGTTCGATTCCCGGCTGCTTTCATACGGATCGCCAGCAGGCTGACCACCAGGCGTTCCGAAACTGGTTAAAACAATCATGCATGGGCATGGTTGTCAGCTGCATCGGTACGGGAATCGATGAAATTACAGCTGCTTTGGATCCCTCTGCCAGAAGCAGCTGTAGTTTAAATATTGTATGTGAAAGCGATAGGGTGGCAGTAGCTCAGTGTTAGAGCTCCGGCTTCGTACGCGGGAAGACCTGGGTTCGATTCCCGGCTGCTTTCATACGGATCGCCAGCAGGCTGACCACCAGGCGTTCCGAAACTGGTTAAAACAATCATGCATGGGCATGGTTGTCAGCTGCATCGGTACGGGAATCGATGAAATTACAGCTGCTTTGGATCCCTCTGCCAGAAGCAGCTGTAGTTTAAATATTGTATGTGAAAGCGATAGGGTGGCAGTAGCTCAGTGTTAGAGCTCCGGCTTCGTACGCGGGAAGACCTGGGTTCGATTCCCGGCTGCTTTCATACGGATCGCCAGCAGGCTGACCACCAGGCGTTCCGAAACTGGTTAAAACAATCATGCATGGGCATGGTTGTCAGCTGCATCGGTACGGGAATCGATGAAATTACAGCTGCTTTGGATCCCTCTGCCAGAAGCAGCTGTAGTTTAAATATTGTATGTGAAAGCGATAGGGTGGCAGTAGCTCAGTGTTAGAGCTCCGGCTTCGTACGCGGGAAGACCTGGGTTCGATTCCCGGCTGCTTTCATACGGATCGCCAGCAGGCTGACCACCAGGCGTTCCGAAACTGGTTAAAACAATCATGCATGGGCATGGTTGTCAGCTGCATCGGTACGGGAATCGATGAAATTACAGCTGCTTTGGATCCCTCTGCATGTGAAAGCGATAGGCAAAGAATTTTCATAGAATATTTTGCCTTTCTTCAACTAACACTTGTTTGCGCTGTCTAAAAAGGTTATGTTGATCAAATCATCCTTATTTATGCACAAGAAGGCGGGAGGGGGGGTTAGGTATAATGGTTAAATGAATTACTTGTTGAATTTTCTATTGTTTAACAATAACATATTTTACCGTCAGGTTGGTTGGAGGTAATGTTGGACAGGAGGTTAAATCAAGATGACGGCAGAGGCTTATATTCGGTAAGCTTTAATTTTTAAGACTTTTCGTTTTCCTCATTCTCGTCCATTATATGTAATATAATTTACTGAAATTTTTTTCGATGGTTACGACGACCTGTATGAGGCATTTGCACTGAAATGGTTACTGGTGCTCATATTCTTACATTCTCTGCTGATATTCTTTAATCTTAAGGTATAAAAATGTTTCGTCGTTATTTGTGGTGACCACAGCTGCTTCAATATGTGATATATGTGACCTATTCAAAATATGGCATATATGTGGCATGTTCAGCATATATGTGACATATTCAAAATGTGACATATATTTGACATATTCAAAATGTGACATATGTGTGACATATTCAAAATGCGACATATATGTGACATATTCAAAACGTGACATATATTTGACATATTCAAAATGTGACATATATGTGACATATTCAAAATGCGACATATATGTGATATATTCAAAATGTGACATATGTACGATATATTCAAAATGCGACATATACGTGGCATATTCAGAATGTGACATATGTGACATATTCAAAATGCGGCATGTATGTGACATATTCAAAATGTGACATATATGTGACATATTCAAAATGTGACATATATGTGACATATTCAGAATGTGACATATGTGACATATTCAAAATGCGACATATATGTGACATATTCAAAATGTGACATATATGTGACATATTCAAAATGTGACATATATACGACATATTCAAAATGCGACATATATTTGACATATTCAAAATGTGACATGTATGTAACGTATTCAAAATGTCACAAATGCCGTGAATGATGTGTCAGTCGATGTAATCTGGTCTTCCTCCAAATTGCTGTTTAACTGGACTATATTGATTTCCACGAGAATTTAAACAAACTTTTTACGAACGAAATCGGCTTTCCGTCATTCAGCTAATTTTTGTAGTGCTCACATTTCCATTTCGAAAGGTCTTTATGAAATGCCATAAAATCTGGAACATAGGTTTCTGGTGTGGATAGAGATTAAAATAGCGTATTTCTAAGGGTCTGCTTCCAAGGAAACGGATGGGGGTGGGGGGGGGTCCTTAAGAATTTCTGTATCTTCTGGGAGGATGTGTCTATTCGCAAGAGGTTAATCGATTCGAGAGAAGCTTTTCTTCCAAAGTTTTGCAGCAAGCGTATATTAAATGGCTTTCGTTTGACGTATAATCAGTCAAAAACTTGAATTGATATTTCTGCTAGTTGTTTGACTGAATTTCTTTACTGTTCTATGTGGTGGAGCGCAAACCCTCACTCAGTGTACTCGCAGTGATCTGGAATCGATGTTTTTCATTACTTTCCTTCAAATCCTCCGGCTGTCGGTATAAAATTATCTAAATTCGACTTCATCACAAATCACGAGTGAAGTCTGAAGTTTGCTGTTTTCTGTTTGCAAATCATCAGTTGGGAGAGCTGTTATTAGCCTTTACGCTAATGCTTGGATAAGGGTGAGCAGAAGGAATCATTAGGTTGTGTAATGAATAATTATGTCTAATTCAGCCCTTCCATGATTTCCGAAAATAACGTATTGAACGACGAAAGAAAACCTTATTGCTGTGGATGGAATTATTTTTGTTCGTTGTTACGATCAATGAAAAATGGATTTTTTCGAGAGAAAATTCGCTGTAACTGTTTGATGTGTTCTTAATTAAGGCTAAAAAAGGAGCTTCTGATTCTTCCCTCTTTTCTCCCAACTTTCCTTTTCACTTTCACTTCTCTACCTATACTTTTCCCTCCCTTCCTCCTCCCCCCTTCCCCCACTCTTATCCCATTTCACCTCCTCCCGTTTCTTCGGTACATTGGAATTTAATTGGATTATTTACTTCCACCATAGTTTGGTTTTTAATAGCAATCCGATTAGTTTTGTTTTGGACAACAGTCCGATTTTTACGATTAAAATTTAAATTGTTTAGCTTATTTGTTGCGATTACAATTACAGATACAATTGATGGGCACTTGAATTGTAATGATTATAGCCTCTTAATAATGAGAGCAAAGTTACTATTAGTGAGTTGCAGGATGTGACGGACAACAAAAAGACACGAAGCATATTCCGTTTAATGGTCGAACCATTGATGAATGCTCAACGAGCCGAACCGTTGACGACAGCTTATCATTCGTTAGCATCGCATTATGCATCATTGCAACTTCATTATCCGATTATGGTAATGCTGAGTACTTCTGATAAAGGTAATCACTTCCGAGTAATCACTTCGACGGGGCAATCACTTGTGAAAAAAGTGTTACACCACTCATATACTCGTTTGAGTTGCATGCTATGTTAATTTGGAGTGTACCCTTTCGGTTTGCGCTTATATAAAGCGCATAGTTACCATTGTGAATATATGCGGGTTGTTGTATGCATTCGGCTCTCGGTTTGTTGAGATTTCTTACAAAATTCACACTGTTAAACTGTAGACCCTAAACCACAACTAGCTAGCTTGGAGTTTATAGTTAGCAGTATGGATTGTTGCATGCTGCGTAAGACTGTTAATGTAGAGCATGTTTTCGCGCCAAAACATCAATTTTGGCACCAATCTTGCATCTTTTGTGTTTAAATTTTGTGAGGATTATAACTGAGCGATTTAACAAATTAGGTAATTTGCTTATTTGTAGCCAGTAGATAAAATATGTTTGCTAGTGAAATATGTTCTGAAACACCGAATTTCCTTTCACAGGACTTGCATCGTCGTTCAGCGGGCTCAGCGCAGCACTGCCATGTGATGTGCATGCAGTGACTTTACGCACAATGGCTGCGCCTACAGTTTACGGACAACTATCGTCGAGGAAGCATTCAGCGCGAGATTCTCGGGCTCTGATCTTGCATCGAATGGGTGTCGATTGCCGCTCGAATGTGCAACTACATATGGCATGCTCGACCACATCTGGAAAGGTAAATGCCACCTTTTATTTCTTTGGTTTATAACGGGATTTAACGGGTTATCTGAGCCTAGCTTTTAAGTTACTGTGAACATAAAAATTTTCTAAGTCTTATTTTTACTGAAGATTACTATCTGCCAACTAACTTCGAGAAAGCTTATTTCAAAAATGTCAGTGCGATATTTGGTCGAGGTAATGTTGTAACTGATGGCAGAATTTAATGGTCATATACGTCATGTTTAGAATCTACACTAGTGCTGTTCGTGAAAATAATGGCTTATCATGGGTCAAGTCATTCTTCTTTAACTTCATTTCAGTTTTGGTTTCCTGTTCCCTTAGTTTGCGACGCTATTATTTTTTCTCTTTTTCACTCTTCCGTTATCATTTTTCTGTTTCAAGAATCAGTTGCAACCTCATTTGGAAATGGGCTGCGAACTGCGATTTCGGCTTTGACCCTTCTTCGTCTCTCTATTCTCCAAACTGAGTATGAAAGGTGGAGAAGGAGGGATAGGGATAGGCTCATCTTTGTGTCTCATCAATCCATATTACGCAGTGGACGATGTTCGAATAGATGTTTCACGTTATTTTGTGCTTATATTGATGTGTTCGTCCTTTTTTCCTTTACCTTTCAAGTTTTTGTTAATATTTCGGCCAGTGTTGTGTCACTTTTGTTATCGGACAAATTCTTTATATCGGGATCAATGAGGAATGCCCTCCACGTCATAAAACGCTACAACGGGTTTTGGAATAAAACACAGAAGAGATATGTGAATGCGAGCGTTAACAGTCCTGGAAGAATGCAAGATGCAGTGGCTTAAAATGCAGTTTATGTTATCTAAAGTCCTTGTGTTCACAGGGGCATAAGCGTTTAACAATGCACAAATCGAATTGTCGTATGGTTTATTTGTAAGTTTTTTTAAAGAAATTAATTTAGCGGTTTTTGAGGTTTCGATATCATCGCTTTTGAAGAAGAAGCCAATTGGGATAGCTGAAACATCGCTTACGCTGCTGTACGAAAAGGGTATGGTGGAAGAGGTCGTTATTGAGCCTATGGATCTGCGCACGTTCCGACTTGATTTCGGCTCGTCTTAGTCCATAACATCGACGGATATCGCCTATGCTCATTTGCGATTTGTTGTTTTTTCTCTGTTTCTTGTTTTTGAGAAATATTTTGTGGTATCTTTTCAAGTTGGGTGTTTTTTTAAACAAAAGTGTACTGACGTTTCCAAAGAAGTTTCGAGGGAACGCACTCTTTTGCCCTTTTTCTCGACATATTTTGTTGCTTTGCTTCTTTATGCAGTTATTGTTTTTCGAGAGGTGCGTTTGAAGAAAGGCAATAGGTGTTTTTAAAAATTTTCGATCGATTTTCTAAGTTATCTTAAGCTTTTCCATCTGTAGAGGTCAAACATTTTTCTGATTATGTACTGGTGGCTGGAGTGACAATTTTGTTTCAACTCAGCGTTCACCAGTGGGAATTGGAAAGTGTATATACATTCATAAATTTTACGCAGCGTTTTATTGCCGGCTTGCACTCACCACACACCTGGTGATGGTTTTTCAGGTTAGAAATGTTTGCGTGTTTTTGGTTGCCGTCTAATGTATGTTATGTTTGTTTCATATTTTCTTTTCCTCTTCTGTCTATGTATTAACGGCTATTAGTAGAGATGGAAGGCAACATTGTACATTTGGTACAGGTACAGGTAGTGGATTGTAATCGTATATGTGGAAGGCTCATATGTACTGTGCATGTGATAGTATTTCGGGGCGCAAAAACACCCATAGCAGTTTTATTCTTAAAACGTTTGCTTTGGTCTGTATTTGCGCGGCTGAATTGATGTAAAAGGAAGTGCAAGCGTGGATTACTGTAGCGCTGAGTATTTTCTGTTTGAAAATAGATGGGACTTCTGATTGCAACGGTCGGTGATTTCAGGTGAGTGGAGCAAAGTGAGCAAAGTTGCTTGTGATATTTTGTGGGGAAGAAGATATTGTGCGCGGAGGTGTGGGTCGTCAGGACCCCTGATCGTTAATTAGGACACAGAACGCCGTAATTGAATTCTTGCAGTTTTCTAAAGCATTATAGAAACAGGTTATTCAATTCCAAAGGTTGATCACATTTCAAAACAAAGAAATTTTCGTCTGTCGGTCACATGGGAACGTCGAAACGTGTGCCAAGTTACGGTTATTCGTGGAGGGGGGGGGGGACATCTGGGGTCGTCAGGACCCCTGATCGTTAATTAGGACACAGAACGCCGTAATTGAATTCTTGCAGTTTTCTAAAGCATTATAGAAACAGGTTATTCAATTCCAAAGGTTGATCACATTTCAAAACAAAGAAATTTTCGTCTGTCGGTCACATGGGAACGTCGAAACGTGTGCCAAGTTACGGGGGGGGGGGGGGGGGGGGGGGGACATCTGTACTACTTACCTTCCGTCATTTCGAGTTGACAAACGCCCCTTCCTAAGCGAACATGTGTCACACAGCTGGAAGCTGCTGTTCACACGTCACGTGCAGATGCATGTATTGATCAGTCTGGTTGATGGCTTTTATAGTATTGCCGAGAGCGTGTGCCGAGTTACCTCGAATCAGGCCCCGGAGTTTTTACTGAAAAAATGCAGCCTCTGCGGCTTTGCTGTTGTATTAGGGAGGAGTACTGGAAGGAAATTATATCGGGGAGTGGCTTTGTTGGAGGTAACATGTAAAGTGACAACGCGATACGCGTGTCTGTTTTTAAAAAGATGGCAAGGGGAAATTTTTTTCTCTGTTTTTCAAAAACAATTCCCTCCCTCTCATTTTTCAAGCATAACAAAAATCCTATAGGAAGCCGGTTACGTAACTCGGCAGCTGAAGCATTCGGAATTCGTCTGCTTGGTACATATATATTATCTGACTTGCGTACCATATGGAACTTGTCGATATAGCGGCCAATCACTGTTAAGTTTTTCGCTGAGTTATCGTCACTGATTTCTTGCTGGCAGTTATGTTATTGATTGTCGTAGGCATTTCTGCGCAGACCAGAGGGTCTCCCGTTTATGTTGGATGAAGGGAATTGTTTGTTACCAAACAAATCGAAAACTGTATTGAAATTTTTTCCTCATTTTTAATTGGGTTATCCGCAGATATAAAAATACTGAATTAATATTTTCACCGCTTTTTTGGCTGTTACTTATTTTTGAGTCGGTTATATCGTATTAGGTCGCTTGCCGTTGTGATTGTGCCTTCATTTGATTGTTATTGTTAACTGTTGTGTTTGCATGTCACATTTTTGTCAGTATTTTAAAACGATTTATTTTAGTGATATTCTTCTGGACACTTTGCTTCGCAATACTTTCTGTTTCAGGGATTTTCAGTGCTTATTTTACGAATTGCTTGTATTTGGTGAACGAATTAGATGCAACTAATATCAGCTGTATTGAGGGCACTTATGAGCGGGTGAGTGATGAGCTGCATGATTACACACGCACACAACTTTTTTGATTCATCGCTCATTTCAACTTGAAAGAGGTGCGGTTGCGGTGGGTGATCTTGCTTATTTTACAGTTTCTTTGCGAAAACGGTTTAGGTAAAGATCGAAGGCTTTCGTACTCCCTAAACTTTGTATTTTTGTGTCATTTCATTGATCCGATTGTTTCGAATATATCCTTTTTTATCTTGGTGGAAGGGATATGTCTGAAATTTTGTTACCTCTTATGTAAACGGCCCATACATTTAATGCGTTTACCGTTTCCGGCTTTGTTTGAAGTGTTTTGTGTTGCTAAAGGTACTCTGACCGTGATGCGGGATTGTAAGTGAGAGTTTCCGAGATGTGAGTTTTCTTTTTCACAAAGTAATTTATTTACTGTCGCTTGGGATCAGTAACGGTGTCTCGAATTAAAAAAAGAATTCGTTCGTTCGTGCACAACTTGAACTGCTTTTTTTTTTACGTCACCTTCAGCATACTACCAGTTTCTCTTCCATAAATAGTGTCGACCAACAATCTAAGCCCCTTCCTTATTCTGTCTTTTTTGGAGGGGGCGAGGTGGAGGGACAGATTTGCTGCTGTTATGTGGTCCTCGCGTCCCCTCTCCTCCCTCCACGACGCCCAACACGTGATGCGGTGTACGAGCGTCGGCGTGTCGCAGATTTGTTCGGTTTTGTTTTCTTGAAATTGTGTGAGTCCCGCAACGGCATATGTTTCTATGCACCTCTCTGGCAAGTTGCCGACGATCTAGTGACATCACAAAACGTCAGAGGTTTCCTCCGTCAAATGGCGGTGGGTGTGGAAATGGTGTGACGAAATTTGTTGTTGGTGTGTGGTATGAGTCGGCGCGTTCCATTGTTGCTGTTGGGTTGTTCCGGGGTACTGGTTGTTTTAGGAAGCGATCGGTTAAGGTGGAGTGGCCGATACTTGTTTGTCCCGGCCGACACTCTCATGTGTCGTCTTTATTCGCCCCCGACTCGGGCAGCCTGTTTCAGCTTCTTTCCGTCTCGATATGCGCTTCACGGTTATTTTCTTATTTTTTCTACCCTAGTGACAAATGTAATTTCATTCTTTCACAACAGTACTTTTTCCCGTCTGTATCCTTTGTAAGCGCTCGGGTGAGTGATGAGCTGCATGATTACACACGCACACAACTTTTTTGATTCATCGCTCATTTCAACTTGAAAGAGGTGCGGTTGCGGTGGGTGATCTTGCTTATTTTACAGTTTCTTTGCGAAAACGGTTTAGGTAAAGATCGAAGGCTTTCGTACTCCCTAAACTTTGTATTTTTGTGTCATTTCATTGATCCGATTGTTTCGAATATATCCTTTTTTATCTTGGTGGAAGGGATATGTCTGAAATTTTGTTACCTCTTATGTAAACGGCCCATACATTTAATGCGTTTACCGTTTCCGGCTTTGTTTGAAGTGTTTTGTGTTGCTAAAGGTACTCTGACCGTGATGCGGGATTGTAAGTGAGAGTTTCCGAGATGTGAGTTTTCTTTTTCACAAAGTAATTTATTTACTGTCGCTTGGGATCAGTAACGGTGTCTCGAATTAAAAAAAGAATTCGTTCGTTCGTGCACAACTTGAACTGCTTTTTTTTTTACGTCACCTTCAGCATACTACCAGTTTCTCTTCCATAAATAGTGTCGACCAACAATCTAAGCCCCTTCCTTATTCTGTCTTTTTTGGAGGGGGCGAGGTGGAGGGACAGATTTGCTGCTGTTATGTGGTCCTCGCGTCCCCTCTCCTCCCTCCACGACGCCCAACACGTGATGCGGTGTACGAGCGTCGGCGTGTCGCAGATTTGTTCGGTTTTGTTTTCTTGAAATTGTGTGAGTCCCGCAACGGCATATGTTTCTATGCACCTCTCTGGCAAGTTGCCGACGATCTAGTGACATCACAAAACGTCAGAGGTTTCCTCCGTCAAATGGCGGTGGGTGTGGAAATGGTGTGACGAAATTTGTTGTTGGTGTGTGGTATGAGTCGGCGCGTTCCATTGTTGCTGTTGGGTTGTTCCGGGGTACTGGTTGTTTTAGGAAGCGATCGGTTAAGGTGGAGTGGCCGATACTTGTTTGTCCCGGCCGACACTCTCATGTGTCGTCTTTATTCGCCCCCGACTCGGGCAGCCTGTTTCAGCTTCTTTCCGTCTCGATATGCGCTTCACGGTTATTTTCTTATTTTTTCTACCCTAGTGACAAATGTAATTTCATTCTTTCACAACAGTACTTTTTCCCGTCTGTATCCTTTGTAAGCGCTCCGTTCCTTATGAGACGCGGTTGTATGCGTTTTGCAGGATTACAATTTTTAGGCGCGAATCTGCAATTTGCAAAGCGCGCTATGATCACTTCGTGTTTTTATATGTATGTGTCTGTGCGCATGTCTACCTGTCTGTCCGGCAGGTTGAACCCACAAACCACCGAAGCGAGAATTATGAAATTTAATAGGTAGAATGTGAACTGCTTAGTCACCTTATATCCGCAGTTTCAAGCAAGTTTTGCGATACTGGTCTGAGTTATGCCGTCTCAGAGAATGCAACAAACCTCTGCATCTTGGGCAAGTCATACTGTACTGTATATTCGGTCTTTTGGGCCGGAGGAGGGAGTGAAGTATTAACAGGGTTTTAAGCCAGTCGGATCGCTGAATTCTTGAAACGTGTAGAGGAGCGGTTGGGCCAGATAAAATGTGAATTTTCGTTGCTGACAAGCGGTGTATATATGAAAGGGGTAGATCAGATGGATGGCCCGCAAAAGCACACGTTATCGCAGCTTTTTTTACACTGGTCATGCATCCTGTTCTTGTTTCAAAACGTGTGACAGTACTTAGGTCTCCAACAGTTGAGTTATTTTTCTTGAGGTTTTGTGCGTTTGCAAGGAGCGTTATGGCGACATATCTTTGCATGTGGGTGCGCACCTGCTTAGCTACGTATTCGGTAGTTTCAACACAACAACTGCCAAGGCCAGTTTCGAAATCTGGCAGGTGTAATCAGTACCATGGGATAAGATTCGCTTCCAATTTTGGGTCCACCCGTCGATATTGAGAAAGGCAACGAGAGTTGAAGTCTCCGTTTAGGTTGCTTTTTTTCACTGATTCGGCCGTGGGAGAACGAATCTTGATTAGGAGGTTGGTGCGAGCAGTTGGATCAGCCAAAGTACAAATTTTTATGGTTTGTGAGTGCCACATGAAAGCGGCTATTCGAATCGGCGGATCTGCAAAAAACGACTATCGTGGCGGCTATGCTTCTCGCTTGCTTTGAAGGTTGAATTTGTTTTCGTAATAATTGTTCGGAATTACAGCGCATACTGATATTTCCGACCTTTATTGGGCTGTATTATTATTGTTGTGTTAAATAAGCTTAACCAATGACATCCTAATGTCTGTTGAACGTGTACGTTCGTATTGCGGAAAGAGGAAATGATCGTGATTTCGCAAAGCAGTTTCGTAACAAATACCCAATATGGCACCAGTCCACCAGTCTATCCCGTCATTCGGAATTGACATCTCGTATAAGCGCCGATCTTGAGAGTTCAGTCTGCTTTTCCCACGCATTCGTTTATGTTGACGCTTATTATAAGCATTTAGCCGGAACATTGACTCGGACAAGAGTTGCCAGTATTTATAAAAGTGTTGAAGCTCTTCAAATAGTTGCCGTCGTTACTACCATGCCGACTGATGATATCGCAGCCAGCTATACTTTTTTTGCATTTTCTACTTCCCAACATGCTTTAGCTCGCTATGTCCTGTTTACGAATATTTTGTTCGTATTCTATTGCAGTTTGCTTTGACTCTTTGTATCGGTCGCTGCTGTACTGTGCGCTTGTAACGTTGTAGCTATGGCCTAGTGCTCCCTGGAGAGGGATTTTCCGATTTTTGACCTCGAGGCGTATAAAAGGCTACGAATTCCGTCGGGCCTCCACCGCAGACGAGTATGCGCCAAGTTGGTGTTCGCCGAAACAAGATCATTGAAAGCACATCTGTGGCTTTATTCCCCCGTGATCTGTCTCGTTCATGAAATCATTTCGTTGTGAGAATTCTTCTCCGCTAATCTCTGATTTTTTAAACAATTCGGATAATGATCACGCATTAGTCACCCACAGCGTGCTTTAGTAGATTGGGGATGGAGAGAGGGGAGGGGGGAATGAAGGAGAGGGAGGAGGAGAACCTGTCCGATAGATTTTGTAAGTAGTTTTGACGAGAAAAGTAGGGGAGCATAGGAGAATGTCTGATAGGATCAGGCTGTGCTTACGCCAGTTGTCGCATAACAGGACTGCTGACGAAATTCACTGCTGCACTTCAGAATGGTCTCGTTTTTGAATGCTTTTTTAGAGGCGGGTTTGTTCAGCTGAGCCGATCTCTAGGCATAGGTAGTGCCTCGTCAGTCGCACTGAGCGCACAAATTGAGCGTTGGGATCTATTACATTTTCAAAATGAACAGGCTCGTAACATTGCGAAACAGTTCCACTTTCCCGCAAAGCAGTCGAACCTTTGGATTGACTTGCAGAGAGCGGAGGAAGGGTTTTAAATTTAACCACCTAAAATGGCGTGCATGCGAGAGAGCTTACTTATACTCCAAAGCTGTGCCGAAGTTCTAAACCGAGCGTGAATAGTTGGTGTAAAGCGATTGCTGAAAGGAAAACACTTAACTAGTCTGGATTGGACATAGGTAATTTCACTTTTTATGCGAATGCCGTTTCTGTGTACTGCTTTCGGTACTTCGAATTTGTACCCATTTTCTTTCGTATGGCTGGGAGGGGGGTGGATGGGGCATGGTTCGCTGAAGGATGGCGAACTTCAAAAGAAGGGCGATCGTATTATGCCGCATTTGTGAGCCGAGATGGGTGGATCAAAATGTTTGGGTCGATGTGCTTTGTTGATCACTGTGAATGCGCCACACAACCGCAAATTGCGTTTTCAGAACGGTCGTTTACCCGTGCAGTGGAAATGTGTGCTTGTGTTGGGATCATGTTCGGTGAGCGCATGCGTGACACTCGTAAAAAATTTTTTATGATGAATCGCTCACGAGCGTTGCTTTGGAGGTATTTTAGCCGAGATGATTGGCACTGGCTGTATTTTCTCACTGTTAGACTTATTGTGTGTTGTTTTATGTGGTGCGATGATGGATCGCGAGAGTTTTTAAATCATTCGGTACCACTGGCCGATTTGAAACGACAAAAGTCGAGATGAGTTTTGGGTGAAGCGAGAGTGCTCCAGATGGGAACCCTTTTGAAGTAACAAAACGAATGGGTAAATGTTGTTGGTAAACAGAAAATCTTGCGATTACCTTCCTGTGCTTTAAAAGTCTAGTTGATTGATACTGGATGTTATGATGTATTGTTTGTTTTACTTTCGTGGAGTAGAAAAGAAGAGCGTCCGTAATCGTTTTACATTTAAGGGCGAGAAGCAACAGGGCACCTCTGCTGCACTTGTAGACTTGTGATGTGGAACGTCTCGTCCGGTACTCTCCTTTCCCATCTAACCGATCCAGCCAAATGCGCATTCTGATGTGTCTGTGCATGAAGGCACGTTCACGGTTGGTCTTTGCTAGCGTTAACAGAGATCGTGCAATGACTTATAGGTGATCTGTGAATGCCTTTATTAGGACTAATGGAATTTTGGTGAAGTTAGCTGCATGCGGTGCGAGGTACAAGCGTGATGTGCATGTTGCCATTTTATATCACTTTTTGTCTTTGTTTTTACATTATTTTATCGAACAAATTAGGCGAGCTAATCAAATGTGTGTAACATTATTCTAAATGAATAGATATGTAGAGCGGTAATTATTGCCGTCGTCGACTCATTGCCCTTGCTTTTAGCGATCATCATTCGCGATTGCCACGATTGGTGTTACTTCAGTATTGTGTTGTGATGGTATTTGAAATAATAATATTAAACAGGCGGTAATAATTATTTAGGAAATAATGAAAATGTCGTTGGAAATAATGGCGACCATGTATAGTGCTGTGTGCTTAAAGTGTTATTGCCGAACCAGCCATTGCGACCTTTTTTCCCTCCCCTCCCCCGCCGAATTGGGAGAGAGCAGTCGCAAATAGCACCTTTATTTCGAGGTGAAGTCGCAGCCGACTCGGGAAAACAAAAATGATGTAAAAAAAGAGGGAAGAGGAAAAAAGAAAATGATTTTAAGGAGTGAAAAGGTAAAAGGGATGCAGCTGAACTGATTGCAACAAAGTCTCGAAATTGAGTGGGGTGTTTTGGAGG
>JPKZ01003110.1:286646-300538 GCA_000803305.1 Toxocara canis | reverse complement strand
GGGGGCTGATGAGGCGGTGGGTTGGTAAGCGCTCATTTATGATGGCATTGCTCTGTGTTGGTTGTTTATTCGCGAAATGAGCGTAGGCTCAGCGGTGATTTCATTGGACCAGTATTGAGGTGCGTATCGCAGTTTTATAAGCAGCAGCTGTCCGTTGAAATGTGCACTCTTTGAGGAGATTAACATTGCGATTGCGTTATGACATTAAACTAGAAGAAATTGATCCGTTCACAAAATATCGCAACATTGCATCTTATTTGGCGATACGCTGTCATATCATTTGGCGATACGCTCTTGGCTGTGAGTTTTTCAGTGGAATTATGTTTTTATTCTTGTTGTTGTTTTATGACGCGTATGTATTGATAGTTAGAAAGTACAAATAACTGATGTCATGTTTGTCGCTGACCCGCCATCTGTAGGGTGCTAATATACGGGGAGGAGCAAAGGTTCAGGAGGCTCTGATCTTTTTTAGTGCTCAGTTCAGCTATTTTCGGGAGTTGGGAGCCATAGGTGGAATGCATTTAGCGCAGTGGGAGATATAAGTAGAATGCATTTCATGCGAATGGCATGAAGTTATAACGCAATGAATGGGTCGGCATTGGAAACACGCTGTTAGTGCTACACAACCTTCGAACGAGTCACGCAGTTGTCTTATAAAGTTCAGGTCGCCGAAGTCATCCACCTGATGCGAGGGTTGGGAAGGTGGTGGGAGTCGTAGATTTTGTGTGTTTAAAAGAAAGCCTGTTTGTTTACGAGGGAAAGGGGGAGGAGAGACGGGAGAGGAAACAAGTATTACACACTTATGTAATTGAAGTGCATGCTGTGCACGTGTCTCATGGTTCACAAAGCGAAATCAAGTCTGTGCACTAATAAATGAAACCAGTTCGGACAACTGAATTCAGCTGGTCGGTGTATACAACACCTTTTAAAAGAGTTTCTGAGTCGCGCCAAAAACCTAGTCATTTTTGTGAACATTAAACAAAGAGCGAGCGTATCATATAGCAAAAACTACCAATGTTGATCTGAGACACTGATCCGGTGACTTATCCAACTGACGAGCGTAGCTTAGGCAAATACCTTAGAAATTTTCTCGTTTATGTTTGGACGTTCAGACAGTAAAGTGCATGATCCAGTTTTAGGCGTTCTGAAAGTTAGCTTTTATAGTGATAATGATCGATTTTTGCCATGTGCTACGAACGGTATTGACGACAGGTGAACCGTTTACTGATTTCTTACAGTCCAGTAGCGATATTTAACCTCAAGTTTCGCCGTGATCGTTCTCCACTGAGACGTGTCGTGAGGAAAAGGGAGCAAAGGTAAGAGGCAATAAGAGGCATGAATGTGCGTACAGTCTATCCGAGTTTATCTAGATTTCGTAATCCCATCTGCCATTGAAGAAACACGGTTCATTTGGAACGGTTGTACAGAGAGAAAATCTTCTACGATGGGTTGGCTGAAATAAGCGTTTCGAACCAAAGTGCTGTTAAATGCATTACTGTCCTTGCCTCCCTCCCTTCCGCACCCTCCCCCTCTCAGCCCCTTCCGCTTTCAGTTGCGGAGAAATAGAAAGGCGATCGTAATGAAGGTTAAGTGATAGCTGAACAAAGAATTGTGTTTATTGACTAATCACTGCAAGCAAGGGGCATCCCTTCTCTGTTAGGCAATTTTCCGTGCTTCAGTGAGTGTAGTATATGGTTTTGAAGTCATTAGCGAATATAGCCGGCTGGGCACTTGCTTGTCTGCCACTCTGCTGCCTCGCCCTGCTCTCCTCCCGTTTTCCCATTTTGCTCGTCGGCTTCACGGGCGCCTCTGACTAATCGTTTAAAGGTTGTTTAGTTCAAGCTGTTGTGAAATTTTTTTACAACTGAGTTGGCGCAGTTACAAAGAAGCTATAAGGTATAGGAAGGGATTCTTGCCTTTCTATTTCTGGGATGCTTGTCTGACATTCGTTTGTTGGGGACTGTAATGAGTTGGCCTGTACACTGTTAATTGGTAATCGCAAAGTCATACTGCTGTTGTCTGTGCGACTGCGCGGTTGTGAGACTGCTGGCATTGTGTGCAAGCGGGTCGCCGCGTCGCGTGTGCAGTTAGTTTTCCCTGAAAGGGCACACCCATCCGGTTTTGCGGCTCATTGTGCGCGCTTGTACCAGGCGATTTGCCATATGTCCGACCGAACGATTTGTGCTACGGACAAGCTTGTGGCAAATGTGCAGCATCCTTTTCTCTTACCTTCCGCACGTTTACGTCTACTGAATAGTAAAAAATCGCAAGAGGCATGTTCTAGCGCTTAGCACTTGCAGCTTTAAAAAATAACTTCTTATAGAAGCTGCGAGGCTAATGGTTCCGAAGTCAGGGGGTACGTTTTAGAGGGTTGCACCATAACTGCGGCTTTTTCTTCCAAAGTAGGTGCATGAACTCGTGAGACACTCGAATGTTATGCTGTAGCGAAATGTTGTCGTAGAAGCTTATCTTCATTTGTTTTTTTAATATCTTCATTCGTCTTTAGGAACTTTTAGAGCATCCGAACATTTCTGTGGACATTTTAAAAATCTTACTTGAGTCACTCGTGTTCGGTTACTTTGCTGACTCTAATACAGCACAGTTTTTCAGCTCGCTTAGATTATTTCTTAGAATTCCACCTTGCTTTTTCGTTTTTTTTGTTGTGGATTTAGCCTGTGCCCTCTTTCTCTTCTTCCCCAGCATTCGCTTCTTGATTGACTATTCAGGCTTCTTAGGGCACAATGAAAATACAAAGTACGCGTCGTAAAATTGTCGCTTCATCTGAAAAGATTTCATAGCTCACTTTTGACGAAGCTTTTCTCAGTCGTATAGCAGTTGATGAGCATTTGGATGAGTGTTGTTGTTGTTGTTATTTGTGTAGCTTTCGAATGAACGGATTCATTGTAAATCTCTCTCCATCTTTTGCAAAAGGGGATAATTAATTGGGAAAGTAAGCTTTCATCCGATTGTTATAAACCGCGATAGGGTCCGCCATGAAGGTCGCATCCAGATCACCGAAACAGTGAATCTATAAGGAGTCGATTATGGAGAAAGTAGTAGCGTTATCTGGATTAATATGTTGAAAACTGTATTTAAGGAGCTGAACGTCATCGCTTCTAATCGTTTGGCTTCTTGATGTCTCACGTTTGAAACCGTAAACTTGTCTGTTGAAACCGTAAACCTGTCTGGAAGAAGCGAGTTTTAATGGGAAGCTATTCTGTGAGTTGGCTAAAGTGTTGTTTCAGTGAAGTGTTCTTAGTAGAATAAGTAGATTAGCATCTTATAAATTTGTGTGTACATCTGCTTTCTGCGATTGATTAAGTCTTTGTTGCCATTTTTTGTCTAATCCGCTATATGCTGAACGTCATTTTTTCATACAGTTTCATGTTAGCTATCACCCTCGAGGTTTAAAAAACCATCAATGACAAGCGACCGTTTTCTTTTGCTTCCATTCAGATGTGGTAACCATATTCTTCCGGTTGCTGACAACCGGATCTGAATTGATCCCTCGCTTAAATACTCGAATTTCAGTGTCGTAAACAGATTCTATAGTGCGGTTCGTAATCTGAAAACCGCATCCTTCGCGACTAAATGTTTCAGTTTGCGAAACAATTGTGGCGATGTTGTGTCCGTTCGCATGCACGCATATTTGCTTGAACATCCGGTTCTTCATCCAGATTTTAGTTGAACAATTTGGAATTTTGGTAGGCAATCTACATTTGAAGCGCATATCATATCCCCAGTTTCAGAGTGTTTCATCGACCTCGGAGGGAGTTGCCTGTTGAATGAAGGTAGTTTTTTGTTGTATGGTGGAGCGTCGTGTTCGATTGATGAGGTCGAAGAAAATAGGACCTTGGATAGGAGCGGTCGAACCATTTATAGTTTATGTCGAACTTTTCGTTGCTTGTGGGCAGCCCATGAAACCTGCAGGTATATAAGTGATTCGCGAAAGTGCATATCGCGCCATTCTCCCTGCACGCTTCCCAGCTTTGCTGTGTTGCTCAAAAATTGTTTGTGAAGTGAATGAGGGACCGGTTAACGTTTGAATTGAGTCTTTCATTATATAAGGTGCGAAATCAAAAGAGGTAAGGAGAGAGGATGTGCAGAGGGACAAATGCAAAGCATCTCTCTGTCCATTAAAATCCCTTAAATCCGCTGTCGGCGCACAACACAAGTGGTTCTGATGTTGCCGTCAAGAAGTCGATTATAGAGCTTGTCGCAACTTTTGCGCACATACCTATTTATTACATTGCTTTATGAGTTTGCCCTCAGCGGTCTTCTTTCTGGAGCCTCATTAATTTCTTCGTAAAACAGTTATTCTACAAGTAATTCACATCTGACGATGGTTGCAAACGTTTTTTTTTTCGATCTTTTTTGTCGTGTTGTTTCGGAATAAGACGCGGTGTTTGCCACCAGCGAAGTTCTTTGTTGTCTTAATTACGTATTTGTTTTATTGGAGTGCTGATGCGAGAACGTCTTCGCATTATTAGTGCAATTATCGCCTCGAACAAATTGGTCGAATTTTTCGAGAGAGAAGAGTATATCGTTGCGTTGATTAGAAGGCTTTTGAATTTGGGACAACTCTTTTGAGGACTGCAAAATGCTCAACGTAATGTATTGTATTTGTTTGTTTGTCTCATGCAAAAATGCCATTTGAGCTTATCTCATGCACTTGTGAATTCGTTTATTTGTCACAACGTTCGCTTATTTTCGTATTATGGATAATCATTTCTTACAGTTCGTTTATGAGCACAACAGAAGTGTTGTTTTCGCTTGTATTCGCATATATGAACTAAAAGCCGATTATTAATTGTGCTGCATTTTTTGTTCTCCCACTTTCTGGCAAGTAAATGGTCGCCCACTCACAGGTGAGGTTTTCTTTAATTGATTAAGGTTATTGAATAGAATAACGCTTAATCGTATTGGTTGTAAGATATCTTGATTAATCAATCGTTGATTATGGCCAGTTCAAAATGACCGCTCTTCTTGTATTCGTTCAGTTCTGAGTGCCGAAGTTCGTCTCACAATTTCAGCCGCCGTGCGTTCTTGTACGAGAACCTCGTTATTCGTTCAGGAACGGTGGCTCTATCAGCGATGGCCTTATGCTTTAGATTAGTGCGTGTTCCACACTCCTCACTGTTCATCCCCGTTGTCCATTCCCCCGATCGTCACCCTTCGATTATCGTCTCTCGAACGTCTCTTGGCTGCATGAAAGCAATGCAGAATTCACTATGACGTTGGTGTGTTTTGCGGCAGTCGAGCTGTGAGTGTTTGTCGGTTGCATTGACTGCTTCATTTGCGAAGCTTCAGCAAAGTGTGATCACAATATGCATAGAGAGAGTGAAAATTCCCTCTGATCATAGCATTTCTCAGCATCTTCACCAATATAAGTATGCTAATTTTAATTTCCCATTGCTTTGACCATAAAATATGCGTTTTTTAAATGTACCTCACTCAATTGTTAGGTAGGCGTTTGATTCTTTTATTTCTTGCGGCGTCACATTTGTATTCAGATCGTGCAAACAAGAGTCTGTTGTGGTTTTTGTGATCTCTTGAAATACATAGTTTTTATGCACTGCGGGGACTTGCTTGACCGGCTGATGATCGCAAGTTCTGTTCCCTTATCGTTTCTCTATACCACTATCTCATTTGCCTTTACACTTTTTTACTTAAAATATGTTGTGCTCTGATTTTTGTCGTCTTGTTTTCTTTCCAAACAATAATATCACCACATTCGATTCAGAGGTGCGTCTTCATGAACTCTTTGTTCACTTCAGCACTTTCGTTTAGTTTGGCACACCTGTCCCTTTCATTTGACGTGTGCATTCTTCCCGGTTATGTTGACAGCAGGTCAGATTAGAACAAGTTTGATCGATATACAGCTGGAAAAATCGAAAAAAAATCCGGCCGATTTCTTTTTTTTCTGAGTGAAAAAATGAGCGCCAATTATAGCGAAACGAATGTCATTTGGATGTGATATTTGGGAAAAACTTTTCGTTTTTAAAAGTAAAAAAGTCTATAGCGTTTCTCCAAAAATAATGAGACGTTTACTTGGTTTTTCAAAAAAATTGTTTAACTTTTTCGGATAGCGATTTGGTATGTGATTGGTGCATAACGACTTTTATTGTGCGTTTAGAGGGAGATGGACGATGAGAGGGAGGAGGAGCGTTTTGATATGTTCGTTAATGCGCTCCCTAATCCCTGAATCGCTCCAATTACGCTGCATTTTGTATTCTTGCTTTCCCTCTCGTTCCATTAAAAACATGTTTGGATTTGATATTAGAGTTGTTATGTGAAGAGCGTTGCTTGAGTGCACATAATCTTACGTACAATTAGAAGAGCCGAAAATTGTGAATTATGACGATAGTGCCGTGCTCTGACTGCGGTGTTCTTAGGCTTTATCGATATGTGAGATGTTTTACTGTCGTTCTCGTACGGAAGCAGTTAACCAGAAACTCGCTGAGAAACGGGCTATCGTTGTCTCACACCTGTCTCTGAATTTAACGAAATAAATAAAATTCTTTTTTAAAAAAAAACATGTTTGAAGCCCAAATTCAGGCGGATCGCGTCTTCAGCTTTACAGTTTTTATCTTGGCATATTATGTCTTCCTTTTCTTACGCCTATGCATTAAAGCCAGGCGGTTCAGTGCAATCATTTTTTAACATGCTGATCGGTTAGGTAGGCATGAGTTCTTCCGCAGCAGAAATCTAATGCATTTCTGATGAATAACGCTGCCTCTATCGAAATGATTGTATATTTTGATGCAGCGTCTTCCACGTGCTTCTGTTTTCGATGCTTTTGTTATATACGTTACTTGTTATTTACATTACTGGTGGTATATAAATTCACTGAAAAGTGCATTCATGCGTTTTTTGAGTTCGGTCGGTGCTCCACTTTCATTGTGGATGAGTCGGTGAGATGATTTTATAAAAAGTTACGATAAGGCATTATTACACATCTCACAAAATGCATTTGTAAGATTTGCAGCCTCAAAGCGTCAGTCGTTGTTTTTAAAAAAATTCTGGAATGCGCTAAAGAATTTGAGTGCTTTGAGCAAGATAAGCTTAGTCAGTTTTAACAGCCCCAATCACGCATGGTCATTCTTCTACAGTCCAGCAGATTTTTGCAGAGAGTCACTTCTGGCGTTGTCTTCGCGAGTCGCGAATCTCTCGACCAGTTTTTCGCGTCACAGTTTTTACCTGAAGAATCCGTAAACTGAAATTAACGATCAGGCGAGTCTTTTAGGAACTCGTAAATGTTTTATGAGCGTTGAAGGTGCCGAGGAATTTCGGACTTTTGGGTGACTGTTCTTGAAATTTTTTAAAATTTTAAGTGCTTACGGACGTGCCTATTGCCGGTTACTCGTCAAGACTTCAAATTTGTGAGAATTTGATTCGGGAGGGCGGTGAGGAGTGTTAAGGAGGGAGAAAATTGTTAGCTCATGCATGGTTCAGATCCTTTTCAGACACTTTTATCTGTGTTGTCCATTCGATCGGTGATTTCGTATTGGTTGTTGTCTGTACGATCGAATTTTTGGTGGCATCGGTCTTCGATCACTTATTTCTTCCAGTGATGTTTTAAACTTGTTTGTAATGGTATGATATCACTGCTGCTATTTGCAATATTCAATGACCTAACTGCTTCATTGCGTTCGTTGGCGTTTATAGCAGTGATCACTGAACACGTCGATGAAGCAAACTCGGAATTGCGCTTAAGTGCTCTTAGCGAGTGAACCGTTGAAGTATTCATAAATGTTGAACCGTTGTGTAACACTGCGTCACTCATTTGTGAGGTGTTATTCAAAAATGCAACTCGAATTTTACTCTGCCCTCATTGTATGTAAGCCGCAATAAAAGAAATCCTTTGCCTAGAAGTTTTTGTTGCTTCAAAAGAGTGCCCTCCAATTACGTTGGAAGTGGTAACAGCTGGCTTAAGTATGTAAGAAAGTGTGTTGGCGTGTGGTGGCTTCACTGGGAAGGAGAAGGTCGCAAAACGGAGAGGGCTTGGGTGTAAGATTCAGGAGATGCGATGAAGATGTAAATGGCTCAGAGTGAAAGATCATGCCTGTACTCAATGGGACTGGGAAAGAATCTCCTAATTGGCACGATTAACGGCAGATGCATCTTTGTCATGTCTGACTTTAGTTGATATAATTGGCCATTGAATTTATTCACAGTTTTACCGGTTACCTTTTAACCATTCGTCATGGTTCAGGTGAGCACTCACCGTGACGTTATCAGAGTAGTGGTAATGTGCAGCAATAAATTATGTTAGTAAAAAACCGAAACGTTGATAAACTCAGACGCAACAACTGCGTGATTTAATATTATTTTTATTGTATGAAATTCGATTTACAACCATATCATTAAGATGTCACTCCTCGTTAGTGCTGGACTGCGAACACTCATTGGAGGCAAATGCTGGTTCGTGTTGCACTCATAATTTTCTTTAATGTTTTATCGTTGAAGCTAGAATTTGGTGAAAGGCAATAATTAGTCTTGAACTTATTATTAAGCTGTTAGTCAGCTATTCATTAAGTTTCTTTAGCTTTTTTGGCACTATAGACTATCCACTTTGTTACTGTTCAGTGAGTGAATAGCTGATAGTCTGGCTACATTGTTAAGCTCCGTATGTCAGCTTAAACCTTGCAAAGTTCCATTGCTAATTGTGAAACATAGCATAAAGTCCTTATTATGGACTCCGGAACCAGAAGAAATATTCCTAATGGCGCACATATGGCTCAAATCGTTCCCTTCTCCCAAACGTGCATCGCTTTTTCATCTCTCCGTAGTTGGTTATGGGAGTTGTGCAAAGCGAGGCTGATCTGAGGCAGTGAAGGGCTGTCAGTTGGTTGAATCGTAAAGTCTCATAGAGGCGATCCATCAAAGGATGGGTTCAGTGCAGTTTTGCGTTTTTATGTCTTCCTAATGGCGCACATATGGCTCAAATCGTTCCCTTCTCCCAAACGTGCATCGCTTTTTCATCTCTCTACGCTTTATTTTTTTTTTTGTTTTGCTTTACAGTTCAAATAAAGCGAAGATTTCACGTAAGGCATTTTGGCCTTCATTTAATGAACCAACTAATCTACATGGATTGTGTATAGAAAACACTGGAATTCATTACGTTATACCTCCGCCTCAAAGTTTGATCGCAGTTGAATTCATCCTCTTCCATCAAAAAGTAGAAGCCCGTCGTCGAACTTAGAAGTGCTGTCAGGATTAGTTCATCCTGTACTGATGACACTTCATGTCTCCCTCAAATTTGTTGATACTTCGCTAGGAACACGTCTTTAGTCAGTGAACGATATACTTGTGATTATGTCTTGTGTAATCGAGTACGGCGTTATTGTCATGCGGTTGAGTGATGTATGAATATTCTTTGTAACGTATATTTGGCACTTCAGGAAACGAAGCTTGCACCTTCCAATCGTTGGCTCTATACGCTGCATCATTTATTTGGTACGGTAGGCAAGCGAACTCGACGACATTGCCCGAGGTGAGCTTTTGGCAATTTTAAACATTATGTGGAATGTGGAACGATAGGGATAGTAATGATGCCATGAGTGTTTTAAAAATACTTCGACCGATATGCCTGGATTTCTAAAAACTGTTATGAGCCATTACCACTTGTATATATGACCAACGTGCGACGTACAGGTGTAACGATATATAACTTTGTTCCGGGAAGCGAATGAAAAAGAGCGAGTAAGAGTCGGAATTGCTGTCAGCTAGTCAGTCATCTGGTTGTTTGCATGTTGGTCGCTGGAAAGCGCGGCGACGCGCAAGGGGTGTTATTGAAAATGAGGGCTGAACGGAAACTGGATCGGACTCCTTTTTGTCGTCCGAGTAGGAAAGCAGCCCGAGTGTGCTTGCTATTTGCACCCAGTCTATCGATTTACTGCGCCGACTGGCTCAAATATGAATGGAGGTTATTTTTGTAGGTGTGTTTGTGTCTCGTTCACTACATCATTGCCATTGTGCGCAATTGTGACTTCCAGCGCTGCTTTCCTTCATATCTTTTTGATGTATTTTGCAGTGCTATTTTTGTTAAATCATACAACTTGATATTACTTCCGTATGGCCATCACTTGGCGTCTAATTCAGAACTGTACGGAAGACACACTGCGTAACTTAAGACCGCCACAATTTTTGCCCTTTAATTTTTCATTAAATTCTTGCATGAATAGGGCGCAAGCGTACAAGGTGGCATAGAGTACCACATAGTTCTCTTTTACAGTAGGGCTTTCTCTTCCGATTTGCTATTGCTTAGAGGCAGTTACCGTCATTGTTATGGAGGGAATAACTATGTAGTCGAATACGTTCTCTGAACTTTTGAGATGGGCCTTTCTCTGCACAACAACAAAGCACTGCAGGACGGTCGCAACAGCCAGCGGCTGTCTCCATCATGTTCACTATTTTTTTCCACGCCAAATGAGGTCCACACCTGTTCCGCATTTTTTTGCTCTCAGAGTAGGTCCTACCTCTGTTTATTGTGTAGTTCAATGTATCTTGGAAAGCTGTCCACTGAACAGGTGGGGAAAACTCCTGTTCGCAATGGAGAATCGCCACCCCGCTAATGTTGGTGAGAATCCCGCTGGGCGAAATTTTCCTTTGTGTGAGAGTTGTTTTTACGCTTTCATCAATGCGATGTTTGTTGTCGTTGTCCCTGCTGAAATTTTTTCCGTGTAGAAACCGTCGTACCCGGTCACTTCGGGAGGAAATGCCGACGCGTGGCGGTGGTGTGGAGCCTCTGTTAATTTTGAAGGTAATTTGTGCGTTCTATTTCTTTCATTCACCGCACACCGCGATTCTCCGCGACTATTGCCTGCAGCGCTACTTGCTACGTTTGTGCATACGTTCTGCATGGTTGCATCCCGCTCACACTCTCTTCACTAGATGGCATAAATCCGCTTGCACTAAGCCACCTGTCGGGTCAAATAAAAACATTGCAGATAGTTGTTTCGTTCATTTTTGGCGTATTTCAGCGATAAGAAGAACATCGGTCAGAAAGTGCTGATGACCAGGCGCGTAGGAATGGAAGTTTTCTGTAGGAAACGAAACGTCGAAAAGGACTCTTCGCCTCGCCTTCTTCCCCTTCTTTGGGTTCTGTTTCTGTCCTAATTTTAACTGGAGGCCATATCTTACTTTGGGTGGCGCATTTGACGACAGTTGCAAGATAAGTAGAATGTTGCGATATTTCAAAGAAATGTTGTGTCTTTTCTGTTAGTGTCCACTTTCTGTTAAAGAGGAGATAACAAAAACCAAGAGAGGCTATTTTATTTGATGGGGTGGTGAGGCGCCGCGTGTACATTAGAATTCAGGGAGCCAGCAGGCTCCTTTTTACAATTTCTTCGTTCTGCTACGTCCCTGCGAGTTACACTGAATTTCTGGCGTCGCTTTCTGATCTGGAATTGTTTGAAAAACTTATTAAGAAAGCTTGGGTTTTGGCCAGAGTGTGTGGACCCATGGATTGCTAAATAAAGCTGAAATGTTGCAGTCGAGTAGTGTAGAGAGCTTTGAATTGTGGAAAGTATTTTAAAAAATGTCGTCTGTTCTTTGCTAATTCCCGATGTATCAGATCGCTACTTCATTCGTCTCCGATAGTTGTTGCCTGGAATACTGCGTCGTCGGAAATCAACGGCATACTCGAAAATGTGCCTGAAAGGATAGGGGTTGTGGTTTTGCTGACTTATCAGCATACTCAGAATTTGTGTTTCAAAAAGGTAGCCGTGCTCTGTGAAATCATAACTGTTCCCGAGCCTTAGAGCAGTACATTCACATTGACGAATATTCCCTTCGGAGCTGTTATGTTTCTTTGTAGTGTTTAAAAGATTGTCAAGGAGACAGTCGCTCGTGTGCATCGATCATCTGCCTACTCTTGTGCTTATAATTGGCAGATGTTCGGTGAGGGTCGGCACATTATCCTAGTGAGTGTTTTTGGCATGCGTCTTCATTTATCCTTATTTTCGTTGAAGGTGCCTGTCACCTCTAAACGTTGCTTTTGTTATTCAAGTAGTTTAGGCATTTTGCTCGTCGCACATTTCTTAACTTATTCACATTTCACTGAGGCAAATCTTACGACGCGTTCATGCACAAAGTTGAGTTTACGGTAGCGAAATTGTTGAAGATATCTTTTCGCGACAGTGTTACTTGCTTGGTGAAGTAAGTTCTGTTTGCTAAAATTGCGGACTTTGCTTTATCGACTCGATGCTTTGATAATGCTTTGTCGACTCGACGTTTTGATAAACTCCGCCGATATATACTGTCACCTGTAACTGTTTTACGAGTAAACTGTAGTAAATTTGAACTAGCGATTTGACAGTGCTGCTGGGAATGTTGTGTGTATTATTGTGCGGACAACTGCAAATGCATGTTTTGGTTCTCCGTTTATTTTTTTTCGTGCCTTGCCCATGCAGAAATGATATATGGGAATAAGGAGAGGAGTCGGAGACGTTCCAGCGTATGCATTCTCAGCACTAACTCGCCTTCTTTATTTACCCGCAGAACATCCGTAATCATCGCAGTCCGCTCATTTGTACCTCTGATAATTCTTCAGTCGTTACCGTTTGAGTGTTTTTCTTTTCTTTCCATTTTTTTTTTTAAAAGATGGAGGTGGTATTGTGTGAACTATGAGAAACTTATGTGACTTGTACACCACCCCACTTGCATCTCTCCAGCTGTCTCCCGCAGCGGCCAGTTTGAAAGAACCTGAGATGGTATGGTCTTAAAAATCCGAAGGTGGCTTCACAATTTCCGCGAAACAACTGGTTTGGAAGGGTCAACATAATGTGATTTTGAATGGAAAAACCGAAATTTTGCAGCCGAAATATGTGATTTTTTGCTAGTTGCAATTAATTTTAAAGCAGTAAAAAGCCGGATGGCGTTTATAGCAGATCAGGAGGTACCTGGCGCATCGCGGAACACTTCTTATCAGACCTTGTTCTCCTGGACGACACCATTGTTTCACGTGTGCATTCTAGTATGCATGTACCAATAAACCAGACGGTTGGTGTTAAGAAGCTCGAAGTGCGTCGAATGGTATTAGAGCTGTTGAATATTTTTAGAGAGGTTTGTGCTCCTTGAGCGATATTCATGGCAAAGGCCTAATTAAACATTAACCAACTTTGAGGTGCTACGAGTATGACTGGAGAAGCTCAACAGACAGCAAAAACACTTCCATTCCATTGCTGTCACCCGTTTGGCGCATTTCCTGGTTCATAAAACCAACTATCTGGTTAGCCGGCACGCATAAGCTAAGCATGATATGTGTGGTTTTACCGCAACCGCTGCCGTCGAACTTTGAAAAACATTTTCGCGGTTCTGTTCTCTGCTGACCAAAAATTTTCGCGTCCTATCATTGCGCATCATCCAGCCGGACGAGTCCTATCCTTGCGCATCATCCAGCCAGATGAGCTGCTTGCTAGGGTCGCGTTCGCGAGAACTGTCGATTAATTAAGTTTTAAAGGAATCTGCTTAAGTAATGAGAACGGCAGTCTTTAGTGCCAGTGAGAGGCGACTGAAAAAAGTGCAGTCGATCTGGTTGCACGCTTATGGGATTTTTGTCGGGAACAGTTTCGCTTGTGCAGTTGAAAGGTTTTGTTTTCAGAAAGAGTAAACAGATTGAGGACGCAACGGTTTAATTTTAAATTTTACGGTCGTTTCATTTTCAAGGATTATTGCATCGGCAAGCAACAGCGTTATCCACTAATCTCGTACGTCAAACGTGAGCGGTACTGCTCGGCAGCAGTGGTGGTTGGTCTGGTGTCGTTTCGGTGCATTGCCTTCGAGCTCGTTTTGATGAGGTTTTTTTTTCTTCGCCATAGTGCATGAGTAGCCGCTGTCACTTTTGCGACTTGGCTCAGTTAGATCATGTGATATTCCCCCCTCCCCCC
>JPKZ01003110.1:268910-283371 GCA_000803305.1 Toxocara canis | reverse complement strand
GGAGGGGGGGGGGAGTCGACAATAAGCAAGTTTTATTAGTATGTGGAAGTACCATTATCAGGTGCATTTCTTTAGTTAAAAAAAAGATGACAGCTGAAGAAAAGAATTTACAACAAATTGGAATTTTCTGATTTTGCGTTAACAGCTTTCCGCCGTTGTTACCTGTTTTTTTGACACACCGAAGGGAAGAGATAGAGAAGTGAGGAGGAAGGTATGGAATTGTGGATGCGACGGTGTTGCCTCATGATGTTTGCCGAGCGGTTGTGTGCGAGGGGAGGAGTGTCCGGTATTTGTGAACATTTTCGGGTTGCGTTGTGAGAGGGATTTTCGCGCCTACCTTTCGTATCATTGACGCGCTGCTATTGACCCAGCGGATCGGCTGGGATAAGCGGCTCACTAATATGTGCAGTGCACCCACTGATCATACTTGGCGTTTTACTTTGCATTGAGCAGCGGTTTTGCTGGTACCAAGTTGTGTATGTATGCACAGTTGGTGACGAATGGAAGTGCTGCATGATTGGCCGGCCGGTCATGCAAACATTGAGGGCACTTGCATGCAGCAGCAGTACTGCTGTTGCCAACTTTTAGAAAATATGTTAAATTCGGTTTTGTGGAGGCTGTTTTACAAAGTGCCGTGAGCAGTATGCGAGAAAAGGGGAGATTGAAGTGCACTCGCGCGCTCAATACCTCTTTCGCGGTTCGCCCACTCCGTTAGTTCGCTTTTGAAATGGAATTTTAGCGTTGAGAACTAAAGAGTAATTTTTGACGTTATCGACGACATCATAGCGATGGAATGATGAGACGCTATGCGAAATGTGAAACAAAAGGCGCTCGTTCAGTGTGGGTCAACGCAGTTGTCGTTTGGTGAAAATGACGGCTGACTTCGTAAATGCGGAGTTTGAGGACAGCTAAATTCAGGTTTTTATATTTTTTTATAGTTTCAGCACCCGAAACCAGATTGAATCAGTTCGCCGAAGTTAGTTTACAAAGCGTCGATTTTTATGAGGGATGCGACAAAATTTAGTATCTTAAGCTTTTTACATTGTTTTTCGGCAGTGCTGTTCGCCGAAAACATTCGCTTTTGACGGGACGATAAATTTAGTGCATAACGAGAGGTCCGCCGAATAAAGGTGTAATATTTTTGCTGCTATAATCTCGCGGAATATTTGTGTTGGCGCCCTTTTTTAAGCGTCTCGATTGGAATCGCAAACTGTTGAATGTATGCATATTCATGAGAGACTGTTTTTGATGTTTAAACAGCCGCAGACGAACTGAGAGTGGAAACCAAGTTTGGATATTCGTTGGAACCGTAACGTAGAAAAATTTGGAAGCCGCCTAAAATATGTGCCTATTCCGAAACGCCTAAAACATTTCTGCCATATGCGCCTTTTATGGTATGCAGCTGGAATGTGAGCGCATCACCGATACGTGCAATCGCTTTGTATACGAGCAAGAAATTTTTTTTAAAAAAAAGTGCATAATGTATTGCGGCGCTTTAAAACGTTTCCGGTGCGCATGAATGTATCGGCATTGCTTTTGGAAGGGAAAGCTGAGCAGTGACAGAGTGCACAAATGGAATAGTAAATTTGCAAGGGTGGTGACGCATGCGGTGCATACGAGATCGGATTCCCGCTAACCGAGTGAGGGCCATCTGTTCGACGTGATATGAAAATTTTGCTTGTCGCATATATTATTTTGCAAAGTGAAACATCAAAAATAAGTCCCAGTGGTTATAACGCTTTCGAAATTGGAAATAAGTACTTTTGAAATGGATAGGTCCTTTAAATTTCCGAGAGAATAAAAGTTCACAACCATCGGGAAAGAACTTATGGTCGGTTTTGAGGTATTAAGGTTTTCGAGGTATTACAGTATTTCAAATCTTAAGTACATCGATTATTGTTACGATGAACAGAACGAGTACAGTTCAGATGGGTTTTCCTCTTTACGTGACGCGTTGTACGTATAGAGCCGGTAAATGTGATTACTGTGTTCTGTACGTGTGGCACTGATTGAACTCTGAACACTGTAAAAGTGTTGCGCTGCAATTTCTAGGTTCTTATGTGATGGAGAGGAAGGGGGGGGGGGAAGGAGGAGGAAAAGGAGGAAAGCAGTTACGAGCAGTCAACCCCCTTTTTCGAGCGCACAAATTATGAAACTTGTTGGAATACTGAAGAGAATTTTGCATAGTGCAAGTGTTTGCCAGGCTTAATTTTATGGAAGGGTGTTGAGAATGGAACAGATAGAAGAGTATCGGTGATTAAGCAAACACCTGGAAGGTACATGGGAAAGGAGGGCTTGCGTAAGTTTTACGGGCCGTTTAGCAGTTAAAGCACTACAAAGGATGAACGCATGCGTTGCAGTATGTTCAACTAGCTCCATTTTGAAGCTGTAGGTTTTAGGTAAGTGAGCTGGGTTGTTGAAACTTGGTTGTTGGTTGTTGCTAGTTCCATCATACCTTTTGCAGAAGCCATTCAGAATGGGCCGGGGTTAGTGGTGGTTGTCGTCTCCATCATTCGCCCTCATCCTTCTCCCTCCGTAGCTTGTTTATTTGGCCCTTTTTCAGTCTTCGACAGCCATTCATGCGAATCTGTTATTTGATGGCGTGGCAATGTTTAGTAGCCAGTTTTTTAGTTTAGTAGCCAGAAAAAAGAAACCTGAACGACGTGACCACAAAAACTGTCCGCAGATGTTTTTACGCAGTCAAATGTGTATATCTGTCTGCTTGGTAGTTTCAACTTTGGAACCGCTGAACATCGAAGGGGTGGATTTTGACGTATATGACTTACACGCTAGGGTAACCTTCTGCCACCTTCAGAACAGTTCTTCGAGCCCAAAAGAAGTTATATCCTTGTAAAGGAATAATTTGCATGCATTTTGCAACCGGTCGGGTTGCAGAAAATGAATTTTTAGTGGAAGTACTCGTCATTTGAGACCAGTTTATAAAATCGACTGGTTTGATATGTGAACCGCGAAAGCGCATCTTGTGGCGGCCCCTTGACGTGCGTTCGCACTTTCGTGGTTTGCGATCGAAAAGGATGATTGCATACGGACGGTATCGACGTTTGGTTAATGCCACGTCTTTTTTTTGCTTAAGTAGACAACTCCTGTCTTTTCCCTTTCTCTTCTCCATCATTTTTTTTTTCAATTTGTGGCGAAGTTATTGGAAATAAGTGAGGTTAAAGGTAGGAATATTACGACGGTTTGAAAATAAAGTGCGCAATACTTTTAGGCTTTAGAATGCCTTGCAAAAAATGACCCTTTGTGGGACGGTGGCTGCAAATGTCTATGATTTTCACATCAGCTGAGTAGTTTGTAGAACTGGATCACTTTTGTTGCTTGCTCCAAATCCAGAGAGTGTGAAATTGCTTTCATAAAACCCAGCCATATGTTTGATGGAGAGAAACAGGTGTGGAAGGACTTCCAAAAAATCTCGAAGGCGGGTAGAACAACGTGGATAAAAGTACAGTAAGGAAATCCGTAAAGTTACTTTATTTCCTCTGTACGTATAGTATATTCGTGTCGTTTTCTGCGTTGTTTGCTGCCATCTGACGAAGACTGGGGACTACGCCGACCGATAAGATTCTTAGTAATCGCTTACGCGAGCGGCCATATTTTTTGGCTAAGCCGAATATTACAATAATGCAAGGCGGGCATGTTGGTATGAAGGAATGGACGCGGACATCCGGCAGTAACTTAGGGCGTATGCGACAATGGTGGTGTTGTTACGTTTGGAAGAGGCAAAGTAAACAAAACGATGCAGAATGCAGCGATCGGATGGTGGTGCAACGCGATGCGGTTAGACGAGACGAAAATCTTTTGATGCGCGGCGTTTGCGTTTCCACTTTTTGAGTCGACTTTACTGTTCCGTAAGCACTTCTGCTTGAATGCCCGCATATCGCTCTCTAGCAGCTAAAAACCACTCAGCACACTGGTTGCTTACAATGCACTATTGGTTTGTTCGCATTCAGACAAAGGAGCGATTTTTGAAAAGAAGTAACTCACTTCTCAGTTTTCGCTTTTCGCGTTTGTTTGGTCACTGGGTGGCATTGTATGATTGTTGAGATCTGCCAGCGATTTGCATTTACATTTGGTAGTCTGCGCATAACTGACCGCCATTATTTTTGCTTGTGACGTTCACCTTTGAATATTTTAGTAGAACATAGCATTTGTTCCGTTTTGCAGCACTTTTGCTCAAATTAGTCCACACTTCCACTTCAGTTCTGTCAGTGAATTCACTAATAACAGTGTGAGGTTTCAGGTTCATCAGAGAGTTGATATGATAGTTGTTTATCTAAACGTTGTCAGTAGTGATGAGGGTAACCGATGTTTTTGCAGATTTTATTAAATGAAAAAGAAAATTGAACGCGAAATTGCTGGGTGCCAGATTGTTGTGCCAACTACATGCGCAAGAGCTTAAACGTTCTCCCGTGCTCGCGCTTTACGTCAGTAATGTTTCATGGTTTACTGCAATCAGTGGCATGGAAAAGTGCACACTTTAAAGACCAGATACACTGATGATGTCGCCGTAAATTACTTTGTAATTTAAGCCAGCATCATTTAAACATTTCATGTGGGCATTTGTATATTACGGCGCGCACCCTTCAAATATCCGGATCGCCACCACAATTCACCTACCATGCTTTTCAAAATGCCTTTTTTAGAAAAAGTAGAAATACATACGAGGGAACTTATGCGATACTTGCATTGGCTGTCAGTCATCGATTAATTTTTCTCAAATTCCTCGCAAATGACAGAAATTGAGATGTTTTCCCCTCCCGACCACATGCAAGTCTCTGCTAATAGATCGTTTTTTTTGTGACGCATTTGATGAAATATGCAACTCGACTTCGTGCAGATTTTGGAAAGAGAAATTTTTGGCGTGAGCAAGCCTTAAAAATTATTGCGAAATTTGGTGGTGACCTGGCGAACTGGAGTATACGGGAGCGCTCTTTCATGTTTTAGGGGTGATGAGAGTCATCAATTCCGCAAAAGTGAAAAAGATGGTCGCATTTTTACTTCGAATAATGAAAAAACAGATGCGAGAGTCGAGGGATACGAGAGTGTTGCGAAAGTGCGTTTGGGTCGATCTTTGCACTAATTTTGCTACACATTTTTGTTCGTAAAGGGACGTTTTGCAGTGAGTACAGTTGAATGAATTAATCGAAGTGAATGTCTGGCTGTGCGAACGCTATTGATGTAAGCTTGTCTCGACGGCAAGGAGGGGTTTGTGGTTTTGATTAGTCGAAAAGGTCGATTCGTTGAGGAGTGCGAGAATTGTTCGCCGATTTGTGCCTCGTATAGAGCGGAGCTCACAGTCTGGAGCTGTGTGGTGCAATGGTGGTGTGAAACGATCGACCCACGAGCCGATTATGGTATTTTGTTTGAAGAGGCAGAAGCGGCGAGCATATTTCTTTGCGCACTTTTTTTTTTGCTGGCCGGCTGTGCGCAGAACTGTTTGATGCTGCTTAACGGGCTAGATAGCCATAGAGAGAGCACAAAGATTTTATGCGTGCACGTAGGGATGCAGACATGCAAGCAACTTATGTGTATGCTTTTTCTTTTTCGCATGCATTCGACCGGCTTCAAGGACTGTTAACGCTGCTTGCTTTGCTTGCTGCTCGCTTCTGGCCCATATTTGTACTGTCTCTATGTATGTGTTTGTGTGTGCATACGAGTCAGCCAACCTCTAACGCCTACGTACAATATACACACATACACACGCAGAACCGACCAACACGCCCATCTTCGCCGTTTATGCCACGTCTTTCGCACTTTTGCACCGCTGTATTGAAGCTTAGTTCGTCCCAGCGTTGTTTGTCCCCGGTTCCGAAACAGTTCTTTCTTTTATTTCTGCCGAGGTGTGCCAGTTGTATCAAACGCTGGGGTAGAACTGCGGTGTGATTGGTCGGCGTTGAACCGGGAATCCAAGCAAAACATGTTGCTGAGCTTGACAGTGGTGGCTTAAAATGGATGCAGCCGTGTGAATGGACTGAAATTCGTAATAGAGTCAACTTTCCGGCTATAAATTGGTCTAAGCTGAGTTAAAAAAGGACTTGGTTGAAATAATTGCGACTTTATCAGTGAATCGTGCCTTATCGTAGAATTGTCGTGACGACTAGTGAGATAGGGCGCAATTTTAAAATTGAACGTTGGTTGGGCAAGGTTAGTGCGAATGTGCGTACTGTTCAGCTCAGCCGCTGTGGAAAGCTGGAACCGGTGTTTGCTATCATTCGGCGTGGACCTCCTGCGGACAGGCGGTGTGCCGTCGAGCCGTAGTTCGCCAAATTTTGTCGCACGAGTGTTGTGCCCGTCAGATTTATTCCAGCTCACTCTTGGTTCACACAAATTGGCGGTTGGTGTCCCTACACTGATACGCAGTTGTGGTTGTTGTCGAACTGAACGAGTCGACTGACTGTTTATCACGTAAATTGCAACTTATCGACATAAACCTTTCGAAATATAATCGCTTACTGCACGTCCGATAAGTGGCAAACGGTCGTCATCAGCGTTGAAAGTTCACCGCGCGGTCGGTGATTGTAGAATGGTCGTACGGGGCGAACTGAGTTCAACAATCCCTATTATGTATGAGGTATGGTTTTTCGTTGTTTTTGCTGTTCGAAGCACAGCTTTGCTTCAGTCCTCAGTACGCGTTGTGGAGTCCCTCAGCAGCGTTTAAAAAGCTTCATGGGAACGGTGAAAAGCCTGGTTGAAAATGTACTCGGAATATTCCAGTTTTTTTTTAATTTATGGTCTGGTTCTTCTTGCCTTATCCTTCAGTTCTGCTTCCGTAGGATGTTGGGGACGGGGAGGGATCTCCTAGAGTTGCCACCATATCTTCCTCACTTCTCCTTAAAGAGGGTTCGTTCAGATCCCTCGTTTTGCGTGCAAGGATAGAGAAGCCAGCTCGTCCTTTTCTCCGTGTTCTGCTTCCGTAGGATGTTGGGGACGGGGAGGGATCTCCTAGAGTTGCCACCATATCTTCCTCACTTCTCCTTAAAGAGGGTTCGTTCAGATCCCTCGTTTTGCGTGCAAGGATAGAGAAGCCAGCTCGTCCTTTTCTCCGTGTTCTGCTTCCGTAGGATGTTGGGGACGGGGAGGGATCTCCTAGAGTTGCCACCATATCTTCCTCACTTCTCCTTAAAGAGGGTTCGTTCAGATCCCTCGTTTTGCGTGCAAGGATAGAGAAGCCAGCTCGTCCTTTTCTCCGTGTTCTGCTTCCGTAGGATGTTGGGGACGGGGAGGGATCTCCTAGAGTTGCCACCATATCTTCCTCACTTCTCCTTAAAGAGGGTTCGTTCAGATCCCTCGTTTTGCGTGCAAGGATAGAGAAGCCAGCTCGTCCTTTTCTCCGTGTTCTGCTTCCGTAGGATGTTGGGGACGGGGAGGGATCTCCTAGAGTTGCCACCATATCTTCCTCACTTCTCCTTAAAGAGGGTTCGTTCAGATCCCTCGTTTTGCGTGCAAGGATAGAGAAGCCAGCTCGTCCTTTTCTCCGTGTTCTGCTTCCGTAGGATGTTGGGGACGGGGAGGGATCTCCTAGAGTTGCCACCATATCTTCCTCACTTCTCCTTAAAGAGGGTTCGTTCAGATCCCTCGTTTTGCGTGCAAGGATAGAGAAGCCAGCTCGTCCTTTTCTCCGTGTCGAGTGTGAACTATGTAGAGGTCCCATTCAATCATTGTTCGTTTGCAAATAGCAGCTGTGTGAACTGTTGCGAAGAATAAGCCGCATGAAAGTCGTTTTTATGCAGATATTGTGCAGCATGTATAATAAAGTCGTTTATGGAACTGCATTTACGGTCATCTTTGTTCTCGTATGATCGATCTTTGATCTGTGCACTGATCACTGATAATTTAAATTCATTGTCTCGTATCAGTGATGGTCCGCTTTTTACACTGATGCATTTTATGTGTTACTTGTTTTTTTAGCTTAATTAGGGCGGTGAACAGATATGAGGTTGAGTCGAGAATCGAGTGAATTTAGCGAACCGAGAATTAGAAAAGAGTTGAGCTGGTGTGAGCGGCAAACGAGAGGTTGACTTTTTGTGACTGTGCTCAAGCAAATATCTTTGACTATATTCGGACGAGCTTCTTTAGCGATAAAGCGGCTCCATTTTTTTTTTTTGGCTTTTTTTCCACAGTCCTGATGATTATTCACCATATTGACCGGTTGTTGAATTACGTGTGCATTATTCATCAGCAAACACGTGATGCTATTTTATATTTATTTTTCGGTCGAGTGTCGAGCAGAAAACAGGGGATGATGACCCCGGAGTCAGGATTTTTTGGATTTTTTGCATGCGTAATCAGGATTTAACCAGTCGGTCGTCCACTGTCCATCACCATATGCTTAGAGAATCTATAAAATTCGTTCGAATTTCTGATTAGAACTCATCATTGGTGAAGATGTATGTGGATACTCAACGGTAGTGATCGAGAGCCAGCTGGAGTCTAATAATATTTGCAGTTGTTTCAAAAGAAATCTGGATCCGGAGTTTTCTTCATTAATGTGAACAGCAGATGACATCAACAGCTCGATCGAAGAAGGGGAGAAAAATAATTGTTTCCGAAAAATTTTATGCAACGAAATGGATTTCGTAAATTTGGGTGGCTTCAAATGCGGATGCAAAGAGCGTAACTGAAATGTGCCTATCAGTTTTTAAGTATTCGTGATTTTTCATTTTTTTAACATGACTTTTTGAAGCGTACTTGAGCAGCCTTCATTCCACCACTTCCTAGTTGGGAGGAGATGGGGAGGAAGGGGAACAAAAATTCCAGTTTTTAGAGACGCTCGACATTCTGTGATGATTGAGAGCACTGACCGTTTATGCATCCTTAGTTTGTTTTTTAAATGAAAGGGTTGTAGGGATGGAGTTTATTCTGGAAGGCGTTTCCATTCTGGTTTATACAGTAGTTAGCGGCGTCTCGAATAGCTGCAGCGTTATTGGTCCCATAACAGTAAGACTATTTACGAATGTTTACAATGGAGGGAATACTCAAGAAGGGTTTATTGAATGTTAAAAGGTGGAAAGTTGTGCTGTGAGAGATGTGATGTCTCACGGCGGACACCTATTCTCAGCGATTAAGCAGTGCTGTTACGGACGAGCACTGATTGTTACGGACACGTTCCCACTGCCATAACGAAACGCTTTGCGAACACATCGACGTGATATCCATCTCGACACTTACCGATAATCGCATGTGATTTTGAAGTGTATTTTATAATTTGTGCTTTTAAATCGTGCGTTTCGTTTAGTACAGTAAATACTTTTTTAAATTAGCGCACTGTCGTGCAGATCGGTGATCCTGCCAGATCAGTGATTCTGTCAAATCAGCAAGCGCTTATTTGCAGTCACTGAAAGACGATTTTATGCTCGGCAAGTAACTACTATTAAGTGGTTCTTAAACGACACGAATATATTAGAGCTTGGTGCTTGCTGATCGAAGTTCACTTTTGTTCGAAAATCCTAATTGCTGTACGTAGTAAGTGAGGAGCACTCGTTGCAGGGTTGAAGGCGGAAACGAGGTACTCGGCATTACATTGTTGAGAAATTCCCACCGCTTAGAACTTGTTTCATCCTCGAAATCCCTCCGCCTGTGATAATATGTCATCTCCTAATCCGAATAAACGCCACATTTGTGGCTCCTTCTGAAGACGATTTTTCACATTTTGTTCTCGTTTGCACAAACTTTTCGCTTGTAAAGCAAAATCTGGGGAACCCTTAATAATCTCCCCTAAAAATTAACCTATGAAAAACTGCCATTATTTCAGCTTGTATCCAATCCTGATCTGTCAATAATTTTTAGCATTACTCAATGAGGTTGTTCAGCGCGTTTTATACCATCACATCAGTGCACTCTGTTGTTGGTGTTGGAAGGGTTAAATGTTTGTAATGTATTAATTAATCGATTCTTCAACAATGAATGAGCAAAAGAAAGTGTTTTGTAGAATATAGTTTGAGGATCGCGAAGTAAATTTTCACTGTGAAACCTAGCAGTGTTCGTTATCACGTTTGCAGTGATGGTTTTGCTCATAGAAATTATTAGCTGTTGAGGTGTTTCTTTTGAATAACCGAGAAATGATTAGCTGTTGTTGAAATCTAAATGTCCCCTAATCACGTGGACACGAAACGCGCTAGGGAGAACGTAGGCCTGAGCAGAGATTTGTAAGAGGAATAGCACCGAATTTTTTTCTCCGGTCCCTTATGTCGACATTAAGTGTTAAGCATGGATACAGTGGCCATAGAATGAGTTGACACATAATGGGGGTAATTTTAAGTGGTTTATGCATTGTTCTCGTAGTCTGGCTGTGTGGTATGTGAGAACGTGAATGTTGCCTGCGAGAAGAGGCATGACTCACTCTGAATATTGTAATCCGTTTGCGCCATCGAAAGAATTTCTCAGTAAAGATATGCGGCATCTGAGTTGCTTTGCTCTTTTTGCAAATTATAATGCACGCGCTCTAGCTTGAACGGCTTCTAGAAGATGACGTAAGCTTTTGTTGAATGGCTTGAAGGCTTAAGCGCTTTGTTCGGACTACTATTGTTGGGTGCTGTAATTTTATATGCGATAAGTTACTGAATGACTTTTGATAGTGTTCAGAGAACACTGTCGTAGAATATGTCGTTCTGATGGTCTTATAGCAGGGATCCTCGGACTGAATCACCGACAAGTACGTCATGTTTACGTTACAGTGCAGTAACTGAGCTGGAAATGCTCTTTTAAGGCACCTGCTGATAGTTCAGTAAATCTGTGGTAATATTGCTGCTTCGCATATTCTTGGCATAAGCATATCAAGTGCTGTTCAATATTGCGCAGCTTATGTTCTGCAACAACAGTACTGCTACCTTGCAATAAGCATTCGTAAAGTTTCATCGAAGAGAGTTAAAAGTGAGACACTTTGAATGTTTTGCTTCTTAAATGACCTAAAACAGTATTCAAAGTAATGCGCCGTGTATGGTTTACTTAAACTAACGATGTTGAACTTGAAATGCGATATAAACTGTTTAGTTGTCTGCTCGCTTCGTTCTTCATTTATCTAGGGAATGACCCGAAATATTGGGAATTCGTGACACGGTTGTTTAGTTTACGTCGTAATGGTGGCTTTTTTTTTGATGGAATTTAACTCTTTCGTTGATATCTCTCGGAGTCGACGGTCTCAAATTCCACCATTTTTGGGAGCAAATCGTTTCATTGAAATCATGGGCAGCTGACTTTACGGTAGAGTGAGGGGATATTCGCTAAGGTTCTGTCGAGCAAATTGGGATAATAGGTTCCGACGACAGGAGTTGTTGAATTTTTTTTGGATGGACAATTTTTGAACTGTTTCATTCTTTAAAAAAAAAAAATGAAGTCGAGCTTATCTCTTCTAGCGGCTTAAAAGAAAGGAATTGCGCAGTGACAGAGGTGTAGAGCCTAAAGGTATTCACTAATGTCATGGGGAAGAAAAAGCTATCTTACTTTAATCTGACTTTTAATATTCTTTAGTTAATCACCTCATCTCCTCATCTGAAGATTGAATGCTGGAGAGCACGATATCTCACTTTCGACGTAGCTTCATCTTGAATGAGCCGTACACTTACTACAGAGCATACGAAGGAAATAGTTCATCTTCGATGTAGCCGTTTGCCTCAAAGACGCGGAATAGTGCTCGTTTCCTTGTTGATAGACCCTACTTGACGGGGCTAGAAAAGAGGGCTCTCACCCCCGCCAAAATGTTCGGATCGTAAACGTGCACCTCTCACCACTGAAAGCTCTGAACTTTGTAGACATTATAGATAGAGCCAAAACATTGTGGCATGCGCGTTTTTGTATGCTTATCTACACGCAATCATTATGGAATTTATAGTGTAAGCATAGGGTGAATTTCCGAGTTTCTTTTTTTTGCGAATTTCTTGTTTTCAAAACACGAAGAAAACGTACACAGCTGATATGAATTTCATATGAGTATGCTGCGGTAAACGCTCACTGACTATTTGTGAACCTCAGAAAATGGAAGGAATGGGGCAAGTAGAAAAGAAAAAGAAAATGATGAAAATACAATCCGGGAAGCAGGGATGCAGAAAATTCTCCATTCGTTTGGAATGTCGCGCACTGATCGTAAATTGTTTTGAACGGGGCGGGATGCTGGCATACGATCGCAGATGGAAGTTATGCCAACGGCAGACTGCTATTATTTATGCTCTACTATGATTCTGTTTGATAAGGTCGAAGTTATGCACGGTGATCATGTATGACCAGGAACATTTGTAACCGACTGGAGATGGTTTATGCTAAGGTAAAAATCGTGCATAACTAGGAGAGATGACGAATGTGCACTCATTAAGTGACTAGAGGGACGGCAGGGGGGAGATCTAATAGGCGGGCGGGCATGTTCATTCGTTCGCTCAGTCGTAGGGACATGCTAGCAGCGTACCTGAGCACTGCCCCAACATCTATGCTTCGTCTCGCAAAGTAACCGTTGTCTCGCGCTCTCATCACATCCTCTGATTCAGCGTCCGCTTCTAGTGCGCTATAGAAGCCGGTCCAGAATCCCTTTGTTATTATCGCCCTTAAATGCGTGGACCATGCGTTATGTGTCGTTGAGGATTATTTGCCTGCAATGATGATCAGTAAGAAACGAGCTGAATCAGTAAACTACCTGTACTATAACAAATTCTGCAGTTATGCAGTTTAAGGCACATTATTGTAGTGTCGCTTGTAATTATTGTATATATCCAACGCAGGTCAGCAATATAGCCTATTATGTTGACTGCACAAACCGGTGTTTATTCCTTTGTTTACCGCAGCGCTACGCGACAGAATTTAGTGGATTGCTTGTGACCTGGCGAGTTTTCACTGTGTCAACGGAAGAAATCTGAAGGGACAGAACTGTGAAACCATGCTCGTTTGATTGTGCTGCGGTAAGTTTTGGGCTACTGATATGGATTGCTCGCTGTGCACTGCTATTGGGACAGTCGAATGAATATCCTTGATGGGATCGCTATTCACATTAGTTTAATTTTTCTGTGCGCTTACCAGTCTGTTGGATCTGTCAAAGATTCGATTGCAGAAGTTGAGCTAAAAAAAGACAGATCGGCTTACTCGTCACCACTCGTCACAGTCGACCGAACAAACCGCAAAAAAGGAAGTGATGCGTCCAGCTGAAACAGGATGAAGCGTGTAGGAAGCGATATTTTGCGATTTTCCGTGAACAAGTCGAAAGATGTTTTTGGTGAAGAGGATGAGGAATAAACAGAAGGTCACCTACCAGATGGTGCTTTGCGGCCGGTTTCATTATTCGTTTTTTACACTCTTTAGTTTTGGAAATCAGCTGACGAAGCTTTAGCGCATTAATTAGAAGTCCGATCGACGAAAAAATTGTAGTTGCTATGGCATGTAGAAATATATTTTGCGGCCAGTTAAAAACTGCAACAACAGCGGGGATCTGAGGTTGCAGCTGTCCACTTTTTATATGGCTGCTCTTACCGACGTAGCTGTCATGCGCACATTCGTTCATATTTCTTGATTGTTTTATTGGCGGCATTGTTGAGCGCTGCTCATCTGATGAATAACTTCGCGAACGGGAGGAATATTGCAGAAGATTTACTTCGAGTTATTTCCTCATCAACTTTTGGCTGACTTGTTCATTTAATTGGTATCATTAAATCTGTGTAAAGAACATATTCCGCTTGCAAGCAGTCGCGCACAAGTCGCCCTAAATGAGCGCAGTTTCATGGCTTGGTTGCAATCTATCGTCTCGTGTATAATTTGCGTTCGAGAGTAATGGATCGTCCCATGCATTCTCTAATCGCCGTTGTAGCACATGCACGTTCGCTTCTGACGTTGCAAGAGGTAAGGACTACATTCAGCTTCTGCCGAGACACTCGGGGAATGGTCTCTTAGGCTACGCAAAAGGTGACTACTACTTCAGAGTTGGGTAAATTTCAGCGCGGCTTTTTTGTTGCTTTTCATCGTTGTAAATTTTTTTCATGCACGCTTTTAATGAAAAATATGTTATGGTAGCGTTAGGAAATGATGGTTACCTCCTCTCGAACGTCTGAAAATTGCGAAGTGAGGGGAAAGTTGATAACAATTCACCCATTGGACCGGCCTACTTTTTCCAAGTTGAGTTGTCAAGAGCGGTGACCTCTTGTTGGTCGTTCGGGAACACGGAGCACGCCCTAGGGTGTTTTAGTATGCCTGAACTTTCACACGACCACTTCTGAATACATGTTGAACGAGGAGGATTCAAAAAGTAATATTCAAAGAGTGATGTGGATAAGAGTGAACTGAATGGGTAGCTGAATATAGTAACGCGCAATAATGTTTGTGGGAATCACAAAAATTTCCAGACGGTACGGTAGATATTTTGTTATCGATAATTAGAAATCGTGACACCTACAATACTGTTATCGTGTAACAATTGGTGAATTTAGTTGCGCCGCGTAATGAATTATATTTGGGGGAGGGAGAAGGGGGGGGG
>JPKZ01003110.1:247330-260802 GCA_000803305.1 Toxocara canis | reverse complement strand
GGTTGGAGGGGGGGGGGGGGGGGGGGGGGGGTGAATTTTGCGGAGAGGCGCAAGAGAGGACGTGCGCACTGCCGTTAGATTTCAGCTTCTTTGCCGTCGAAATTCAGATCGCAAAGGCAATACGCGTATTTGTTTTAAAGAGATTCGCAGTAGGTAGTTGAAGTGAGGAAAACCGTTTTGTGCCTGACGTCAATTTGAAATAGTTACTACGCAGCGTTTGCAGTTCATCGAGCTTTCAGGCTCTGCCCATCCTCATCAATTTGCAATGCCCCATTCGTACCCGCAAGCTCGGAACGGTTATATGGCTAGTACTGTGGCAAGGCCAAATTCGGCTGCCACCAAGAGAGGGGGACGACGTCCAAAAGAATATGAGGAATATGTAAGTTTATAATAGAATCTTTTGGCTTTTTTTTTTTCTTGCCATTTTGATACTATTTACCACGTGTAAATGTCGATGAGCGATATCTGCTTGCCAAGCCTTAGTTTGCTACACTAGAACACCGAATTTTATCCTTTAGGGTGTTCATTTTTGTAACACTGATGACAAAACTGAATAATTTTTCCTTCCCAAATGTTTTTGGTGCAAGTGCTCGTTTTTTTTCTTTTCTTCACATTTTAGCTAGCGCACGTCTGGCGGAAACGGAGAAATCGGTGAATTTTTGTTTGTTTTTTTTCCTGCATGCCACAATTTGTATATCAGTCCATTTGTTTTGTTTTGTTTGTTTAAAAAAAAAAATAAAACATCTGCACATTTGTTGTCCCATCATAAGAAGCTGTTACTGAAAGGTGCGTTTAATGAGTTGGGGGTAGGCGTAGTAGTAACTAGTGCTAGAAACGGTATCTGTTAACTTTAACTAAGTAGAATAATGCGCATGCTTATCAGTACAATAACAAACAGCAGTTATTAGTAAGGAACAAGCAGTAGTAGTAGTTGTATTAGTAATAGCTACTTAACGTTTGAAGTAGTATCAGTAAGTTCATAACGGCAGGCATAAGTAGGTAGTACGGTCGGTCAGTAATTAGTTTCTTAGTTTCCCGTGAGCATACATTTGCCCAGCCCCTCGCACTTTTCCACACTGCTTCCAAATATGCGCTCTTCCTGAAATCTTCGAAAAGAATAAATCGCCGGTTGAGCAGCCCTACGCCGAGTGTTGTGCCCGTCGGGGTTTATGAACTGTTTCAAGAGGATTTAGGAATTTCAGTTTGCAGGCGATCTTTGAGAAGGAAACATTTTAAATACGAATTGATCTGTTCAGAACAGTGAGTCTTACGACGTTCATGAATATGGCGGAACATTAGCATTTCAAAGTTGGACGCTAAGCCGTTTCTTTTGCATAGCCAGACCGGAGTGTCGTTGTCAACTGAGCAGATCGGCCGATTTGTTGGGTGAAAATGAATTGTTGTCGGAGTTATTAATAGGCAGTCACCACTTCCACCCTCCCCTCTCCTTGCATCTGCGGGGGAGGGGTAGGGAGGAGAGGTTGGGTGCTGCCAGTGCACGGACAGTCGTGAATAAAACTGTTGAGGATCACGTGGCGTTAAGCGAGGAAGAGAGGGATAAGCGCGATAAACGACGCCTTCGAAATAAGGAAGCGGCCGCGAGGTGCAGGCAAAGGCGGCTCGATTTGATGGGATCCCTACAGAATGTTAGTTTGCTTAATGTTTCGATTCATTATTGTTATTACCAATATGGAGTATTAATAAACTGTTATTGTTTGGGGGCGCACAGAATTCGCGTGATCGCACATTCGTATTTTGAAGACTTCGAACTACGAGCGAATCGCTTGACCTTGAATGCCACCGATGTCTCTTGCTGACGTCGAACTCTTCTAGCTCATGCGATCTTACCCTCTCCCTGCTTGTCTGCTTCTGCAGCGCTTGAACCCAAGTTTCTCCCGAAGCATCGCTAGTGTAAGCCTGTTGTATTTCAATTTTGAATACTGCACTAATGCGGTGAGTAGTTCAGTGCATATAGCAGTATTACTACTACTCTTGTCAGCCTTAGTTTTTATCACGTCAGCTTCCAGTTCAAGTGAAATTGTTGCTTGCCATGCTATGTGGAGATTTTTAGAATGGATGATTTCACGTTCGCTGCGAAATTGCGTAGTATGTAAAGATTCGTGGAGCGACGTATCTCCTTTCCTACCGCTACTGCTCGATTTCATCAAATATTGCTATTTTAAATCGTTAAGGCTATTATAACTCCTGCTGTTTTTCCATCGGTTGCATCCAAAGATCATTTGTAGTTTGCTGTTGTTGCGAAGTAAGCGTGAAATAGGCACTCAGAAAATTTTTCACACCACTTTCATGCTGTGCACAATAACGGCAAGCTTCCGTTTATGCAGGCAAAAATAATAAATTAGAAAGTGAATGATATTAAGGAGCCTGAAAGGTGGGGATTTTTAAATGTGTTCATATAATGAGCCATTGATTACGCTATATGACTGTGGCGTCAACTGAGCCGAACAATGTTGCTAAGCTATACGGTATTCGCAATAACATCGTTTCAAAGGGCAGCAGACATACGGGCATTCTGTATTTGACAAAGCAAAATATCGTCGCAGTGATTAGTCATACGAAACGAAATTTCGAGAACGAAACGTTAAGCTGCGCCCTTCGTTTTTTTGACGCAGGTGTCGAGGAGAAAATTATAAAATTCTGAACGATTGTGTCGAGGGCTTTTCCCTTTTCTTTTACCTGCCGCATTCAGATTTACAAATTGCGCTTTATACGCTTTTTAGCTTTACGTTTGTATTGTTTGGACGAGAGACCATGAAACAGATGGAACGAGAGGAGAGGGGAGGGAATAAGGGGAGCTTTAAGTGTTTTAAGCAAGGCGCATTGGGTTGACATGCAAAAGTGCATCAATGACGTGAAATAAGTGCCCCTGCATCAAGCCACCTTCCCCTCCACCCGCTCTCCCCTCCACCCTCTCCCCCCTCCCATCCTCTCCCCTCCTTGGCTCTCAGACACCCTTACTCGTTGACTTCATCAACTACCTTACGTGGTATACATAGTACGATGCGGATTTTTCGGTCTAGAATTTTTCACGTAACCTTTATTTCAGCAAGTCGATCAGTTGAAAGAAGAGAATAAAATGAAAGATTCGAAAATAGCCGAGCTGCAGATATTGGTAAGCTGAAGTTACTTGCGATTTTTCCGTTAATTTATTCAATTCACCGAATGCTGAGGGGTCCTGTCACAGTTGGTGTTTTCTCAATAATCACTGTGAAGGCCGCACGTCCGTAGAAGAACTCTCATACATATGCATCATATGCGTTATCGCTCATGGAAGGGGTAACATTTCATGGATGGGAGTTGTCAGTTCACGTATGTTAACTTCCACTTCCCACTCCTTTCCACTTCACCGTTGTTGTCCACCTTACAATAGCAATCTCTCCCACTTTTTGGATTTCTCTGTCACAGTGGTGGCATCACTGTGATATTCTGCGACGGAGGTGATCTTTCCATGAATTTATTGACTCGCCATTGCTCTTATATGTACCGCACTCATCCGCCCTATACTGCCTCTTTTTATGCTGTTTACTGTTATTCCGCAAAGTTTGTTATGATGATCTCTTTAATTTTATCTCTCCTTTGCTTCAAATTTCGGGTGAAGTTTCTGTGAATGTATTTTGATAACCCTTTAATGAGTTTGCTATCAGACCAGGGGTGTTGGAGGTTGTGAAATCTTTTTTTTACTTCATGTGAATCAACCGCAGCTCCCTGGGCCCTGAAGATAATTTTCCTGTTGGATATACAGCAAGAAGAGGTGTAGGATAAATTGGAAACTCGTTTATTTTTTGGTCATAGCTTACAGCCATGTATGAGATTAGTGTTCGCCATCGCCAATTGGGAGGACGTGTTCAAAATTCGGGACACGGTTTTGGGTTGGGATCTCAATCGGTTTGAGAAAATGGAAAAGTGGCGTGAAAAGGAAAAGGAGGAAAGGAAAAAAAGGCCGAGAAAAAAGAAAGAGCAATACTGCTGACAACCAAATGCCGAAATTAGAAGATGGCACGCTTGTGTGTGCCTACATCATAGCAGCAGATGGATTGTGCGAATTTTGATAAGTACAACCTGAGAAACGTTTTACCCTCCTTCACGTGTGCTGTCTTACTAATAGACAGTACTTAATTACCACATCTACGGTAAAGTGTTCAACCTTTTTTCGATGCAGCTGAGAGGTGGAAAAGACGAGAGATGCTGGAATTGTGTTGATTTTTGTATCGGTAAACTGAGCATTTTTTTAGAAGAATGAGTTGCTGGCGGTTGTTCGAGAACACCAATGTGTTCTACCAGAATCGCTACGTCAATCGTTGGATGTGGATATGTCGAGTACACAGCAGTACATGCCTCGAGGTGGTGCCGGCGTGATGGTACCAGCCGAAATGGCACCTTTTTCACACACTGATCAACCCTCGAGCCAAACTATTCTCGGCCGTAAACGACCAGCTAGCGAGCTCATCCCCGAGCTGAGGCAGCCTCCACAGCCAGCGGCCATTTCAAACAGCTCTGGCCCTTTGCCGCTCAGCACAGCAGCTCAACCCAACATTGTAAGTAATGTTGATGTATTTGGAACTATGGGTGAATTGTAGCTGTTAAGGGCGTAAATATGTAGAATGCTGCTCCTGAAAATGTAATTAACGAATTTGGTAGGGTAACCAGATTACTTTTTCCTAAAAGTTGGTAGCGAATTTGTTTGGCATGTTTTCAGTCTCATATCTTTCACTAGCGAAGGGATTTCGGCAATTTAGGACTTGTTTTCTGCAATCTGCGGCATCAAGCTGGGAATTTCAAGTTGAATCGGATATTTTCCTAGAGTCGACAGACGAGAATATTTTGGCGACACTAGCGAGGAAATCGAGCACGTTATAGGCGTGGTTGTCCTTAATTGTGTCGCTAGTTATCAAGAACCTCAAGACTACCGTTAAAGCTCGAGTGGATCTTAAAGCTTCACTGTAGGAGTAGTATTATGTTGCTGTGGAGAGGACATATAGGTACTTTTGTGTCCGGAATTCTGATATGCTGATACTCCTGGTAGTGGTACATATAGGTACTTTTGTGTGTACAATACTGTTGTGGGAATCCTGGTAATGGGATAATGGAGAGCATGGGGGATAATGATTTTGCAGCCAATGTTTGTTGAGAAGGATGCAGCCGAATTTGTCCAGGTTTTATCATTAGCTAGCGCCTGGTTCTTTTCTCATTCTTTGCTAGCGTGAATGAACTTAGGAAATTATCACCGTCCACTCACCCCTTTCCTCGCCTCTGCCTTCTCCTTCTCTCCAGACCTGGATCTGACGTCAGCTTCCAGCTTTACTGGTTTGCGAGTTCCTTCTTTTTCCTCTAACTTCTTCCTTTACCCTTTCACACCGTTTCGTGATTTTTTCGCTGACGACTTTCCAGTGCAACTCAAAATCGGTCCGCAGCTTGCCAGTATCGGTTATGATAGGTGGGAGGGGGAGAGCGAGTGGCTGAAGCTGATGAGTTCGGCTGTCGCACAAAGGTCATGTTGCAGTTGTCGAGGGCGCAGATAAAGCAGGAGCCAACTCTCTATGACGTGAACGGTCGTGACACGCAAGAGGAGGAAATGAAAAGACCCACGTCGTTGTCTTTTTCGGAGGGTGTTGCTGCTACGACGGCCAATTATGGTGCGCTTAGTAGCTCTGGCGTCCCCATCACCACTCCATCGAATCTGCTTGGTACAGGTGCTTCTTGTGTATCTGATCAAAACCGTTCGCCACTGGATCGTTGTCCTCCTGCCACTCCCTTGTGTAAAATTTCTGTTCAGGCAACACTTTCAGTAGTCCAGCCTTCCCACTCCTAATGAGTGTTCAGTTTTTTGAACGTTTCAGTTCCATCAGGAGGAGTCGAAAATTTTTTAACTGTTATATCAGTAGTTAGTCGGGAAGCATAAACTGACGAAGAATATTACTTTATGCCTTTTTAACAGTAATTCTTTGAGTCTGATAGCACAGCTAACAGTGTCACCAAACCAACGAGGCGCTATTACACTGACCAATTATATGGCGGCGCGTTGGTGCCTGATGTACATTTGTGAGCTGCTGGAAGCGCTGGCTAGCATTGTTAGCGTATACTTCAGCTATCCAGTAAGTAACCTAGGGTCATAGTCGGTGTTGAGGATGGAGTGGGTATTGATGTTTAAAAATTTGATTATTTCGTTTGTTGAGGCGCATTTATCTGATATACGATTTTTGTTGATTTTAGGTGGCTCCGAATTTGGAGCGGTAAATTTACTGGATGGCCCTACTGGTCTGACACCATGCCATCCTCCTCAGGCGACCGCCTTTCCGCTCTCTTCAATCAGTACCACACCACTTGGCGAGGGTCGAAGTTTTGAGTCGTTGTAATCGTTTGCGGACTGGAAGGAATAGATTAACGTGATGAGCGTGTTTTACTTTTTGGGGGTCGTTACGAAACTGCTAGTTACCGCAAATATACGTGGCTCGATTTTACAGGACTTCGGAATTAATCATCTGTTCTTTATCTGTGCCATAAGCTTCATAAACTTTGAAGGAGATTCTAAAGGGGCGGGCGTCAGAGATTCACGTGCATGCTTGAGCGTCACATTTGAAAAAAGGATTCAAGGAGTGGGTGTTTGGTATTTTGGCCATATATCAGTGGACAAAATTTGGCTCATAGAAAGGAGAGGTGGACGTTATGGCTTGTAAGATACTGTTTCTTCCACTCCGCAGGACTGTTGTGAGAAAAATATATCAAAATAGACAGCCGGTTTCAATATCTGCCAAATTTTGCTGTTATGGGCGTTGACGTGCCTTTATCATCGGACAAAACTTGTCATTAAATTGTAAATTAGTTAAGATTACTCTTGTCAAATCCGTTCGTCGTTACTTTCTTTTTGATGTATTTTTATGTATCGTTTTGATAACCTCTCTTCAGAGAGTTGATGCTTAAAAGTATTTGTCTGGTTAAGATGAGGCTAATTGTATGAGATGAGACTAAAGCGGAAAACTTGCCACACTTAGTAGGAGAAGCGTAATTGTGCATCGACTTTAAATTGTTATAGGTTGTTTGTGCAATGTGAAATAATTACAGCATCGAAAGTACTTATGGGAAGGAGGACTTAAGTTTTTTTGACCACTGTAAATGTTCGCTTCTTGTCAGAAATCCTACAGAGTAGCCTCGTTATTGGACATACGACACAACACACATCAAGGTAATCACTCCCTTCGTTGGGACATAAGCATTTCGTATATAGCCTTTAGAAAGTTCCCACAATGGGTGTTCATTTGTTAGATATGCACAAGCATTGTGAATGAAATTGAAATGGTGCGCACTAAAAATTAAGCGACTTCATTTGTGCTAATCTAGGATCAGATGTCATATAAAGGAGATGGGAAATGAATATGGCTGCAAACAACAGTGTTTATGAAGTACAATAAGGGCTAGAATATTGTTGATTTTATGGCTGACATTTCAAGTAAAGTCATTTAACGAACGTAAACACTTGCTTTATTTTGTGCATCCGCGTTCACGGTTTACTGTGAATGCATCATGCAGCGTGATGCGTCATTACGTATTACTACTGTCGTCGTTGTTGTTATTGTTGTTGTTGTTGTTGATACTGCTTGTCTTGATAGCATGGAAAGGACATAACATGCGTCGGGTATAGAGTTTCATGTTGGCTGTTTTGCTAAACGCTCTAAATCCGGGGTGCCGCCATTAATCGTTAAGGTGGTGCACAGTAATTATGCATTTTTGAGGTGTGATTGACTAGAAAAGTTACAAAGTGAAATTTTTGTATGAGGGATGGAAGTTATAACAAAATTAATGCGACATATAACTAACCGCACGTCTTACAGTTATCATGCAAATGCGAAGTGTGCAATTAGTCCAGTGGCGCATGTGCACTGTCGGAGAATGGTTGTTTTTGTCATTCGTTCTTTAACGTATCTCTGTGTTTTTGCTAAATGCGCCCATCGGTTGATATTTTGCTCTTCGTTGAGACGGAGTTGGGAGGAGGGAGGGGTGGGTCGGCAAATTTTGCAGCAGTGCCAGTTTTTTTTCTCGCCATTTGATCATAAAGCTCGTGATCTACGTGGGGTGTGTTGTTGTTAGAATGTGTCGCTTACTTGCCATCTGAATTTTGTGTGGATCTCTCATTGAGGAGTGCGAAACGATGGCACTATTGCATTGAAGGATGGGGCACGGGCCCACTTGTTGTGTTGGTTGTCGCTGTTGATTGGCGTTTGAGTAGGACCTGGATATGGAAGCTCTCTATGCGGGCATAATGGAACGCGATTTGTAATGCTAATTTGTGTGTAACTTCCGCCTATGGCCGTTTTTTAACGTGATGTTCGTGATGCTTCTTTGTGCTACATGCAATATGGTATTTTCGCATGCGATGACAACTATGAACGATATGTTGGGACAGTACGCTGGGGTGTTTTTGTGTGTGTCTTAACGAATGAGTTCTGTGTGGAAACGTCGTATATGTAAGGCTTAACGCTAGTAGGATTTCCCTGTGTTGAATAATTGTCGGGTAATGAGCATTTGAATTGCGCTTTTATTCGCCTTATTTGTTCAAGACTTTCCCATTAACTAATATTTTAAGGTTGTTGATAATGCGCTGTCGCAGACGTCTCCCTTCTGGTTTTTTGGCGAACAAACTTTTTGCGAGGGGATTTTTCGAAGTTTTTCCAACAAATTGCACAGATTTTGCCTTGGTGTTTTTAAAGGCGAGATGACCTATATCAACGGTGACTTCGACGAACAGGATCACTTTATGGTTCTTGGGTCTCAAAGAAAGAAAAAAAAAAACGCTTACCAACCTAATTTACTGGAATATGTTCGGCCAGCAGGCTCGAAATTGGGAACCGGTGTGCGGCTTTCAGTTTACTGTTTATGGTATCCTTCAGGTTTTGGTAATCCGAAAATGGTTCGTCAGGTATTTCACAGGCGCGATGATAACGAGATGTTGATCTGTTGGGTGGGGCGCCGTTAGTTTGTTGGTGTAACAGCAATTTTATGCGAACAGAATTGACTCTTCCACGAAGGGGGTTATGAGTCTTAGGGCTGCACATTCCAAAAACCGTTTTCTGCTAGGGGAGAGAAGAAAGAACCAATTTACTTCTCAGTGGCTTTTTTATCAGCACCCATCAATAATTCCCCTCTTACATACAGAGAAATTTTCGATAGGTGGGGAGGAGTAAATCTATATGCCCTTTCATCTCTCTCCTACAGTTTTGTTTTTTTGGATGCTTTTGGGCATCGAATGAATTGTGGTTCTCAGTGTTGTGCATTATTCGAGTGTATTTTACAACTGCATATCGCCTCTAAGTGAAGGCAAATTTGTTTTATACATAGCTTTTGAGGTTAGTAAATTCACATGTGTTATTTTTATGCGTCGCAGTTTTATCACTCTCATTTACATTCTCTCGTATTTCCGTTGTAACCTTGCTGAATATTCTAAAAAGCCAGTTTGGTTTCGCAGCGTTAAACCATCCCAAATGGGTGGACACTTAGTAACGTTTTCTGAGGCAAAACCTTGCGTGTGTGTGAGTGGGTGTGTGTGATTGTATGTGTGTCAGTGTCTCTATGCGTCCGTGTGTGTGTCTGTGCCTGCGTCTGCGTGTATATTTGTCGGCTACAACCAGATGTAAGAAAAGTTCGTCATCATACTGTACCGTTTATTGCGAATGGTGTTCTGTGTACCACCACACTATGCAGTATAGGAAGGACATGTACGATCTGACGCAACTGGTACCTACCGCTCTAAAGCACGAAAGCTACTCATCAGCAAAGTTTACGTACGTTGATGACTAGGTGCAATCATAGTAAGCAAATGAATTTAATATATGGGTTACCTAAATGCTCTTAATTAGCAAAGCCTGGCTGTGATAACTTGGTAACTCGATGGTGCGCAGACGTTTTACATACTGTCAGATGAGCGTATCTCCACTAGGCTAATTTTCTGGTTATATACTTCGGTGACGAACAGCTAATGCGGCCAGCGCTTTATGTAAACCATCAGCTGGCAGGTGGCCGGACATGCTACGCTACAAATAGTCTGCGGCAGGCGTATTGCACTTCTGCTCGCAGAGGTGTTGTGCTTTTTCACTATAACTTCGCATGCGGCATTGGCGCTGAGTACTTCCCAGAATTAAGCTTAGCACTGCGCCGCTGGTAGGGCTTAGGGGAGTGGTACTCGTGGTTTCACCGTCGAAGATGTCTATAATGAGTGATTGGAACGATTATTCAACTAGTCAGATAGCTATAAATATCATAGATTCAAGTTTTTTCAACCAATCGAACAGTATATTTTACGCTACCAGTTACTTGCACTCGAGCACTCAATAAAGGGAAATCGTTCTTATTCACTTCTAAACGCATTGTAACTTTTTAATAGAACAATTACCTAGTGAGGAAGTGAATTTTGTTGCTTTTAATGTTGAGATGTTAAAACGGTTGTACGTTGAGGATTGAAATTTATGTTATTCTATGCCACCAGGTGGGGTGTGACGGACCGTTCTCGCTTCGCAAAAAATGCTTTTTCCTTCTTGAACGAACCAACGAAGAAATGCGGCTGAGGTGATGGGTTCCTTTTTTTTAAAAATTTTTTGCCATCATTACAATTACTTGCAATCAAAAGGACAAGGTCATTTCGCTTTGCCGTGTTCGTTTCAGTTAACGACAGTGTTGCATCGTTAAACATTAAACGCGTATATAGTTTGTAGAGACTCGAGCTTTTCGTAAAACGTTCATTATTATTATTATTTTGCTAATGTGATTGCTTTTGGTTGGATGATTGCTCTAAGGCCGTCGCTGATAACAGCAAGCGTTGCGCGTTTATTTAATTTTGTTTTGTTCAGTAATCGTTGCTTATTTTTAGGCTTCGGCCCATTCAAAAGATAATGCATTGCGTAGTTTTTTTCTTTTTAAATTAAGGTCGCAATATTAGATAGAGATGCATCAAACGTCCTTTCTCACTTCCAACCCGACACTTTCTCGAGAGTGCATAATACTGCTGTTGGATTGAGGTCCGCGGTTGCGCATATTCATAATGCTGCAATATTTTTCTCTCATCGACTCCAGTCCCAGCTCCGAAAACTGCTCTTGTCACTTCAATAGACCCTTTCAACATGTACCACCAGTGACAGTTGTTCATTAGTTTCATTCCCCTCCCTCATCCAGCCGAAATCTGGTCAACATATAGTCAGTATCCCTTCCCCTTCTCCCAACTCGCAAATTGTTTAGGTCTTCTGAAATTACATTTGAAGCGGACCTGTTCTTAAAGACGATAGAAAGTTGACAGCAGAAGTCCTGTTCAGTCGGCAACTGCTGAATAAATTAGACGAATGAGAAATGCAGCTGTTGATGATAGGAGCGATCAGCAAGGCCATGTATAAAACAAATGTTATGCTCTAAATTATTTTATGGTAGCATTTCGGCTCAGAAAGTCGTCGTTAGATCAAAAGACCTTAAAAAATGACAGCGAAAGAAGAGGAAGGTAGGAAGTGAGCGGATACTGAGTATATAATAAGCAGCTCATTGAGCACACGAGTAGATGAAGTAATAAGTTAAATAAATAAATAAATAAATAAAGTAAATGAGCAAGTAAATTAATAAGTAAACAAAAAATTAATGCATGTATGTATGTGTGTAGACGTACATGAATAAGTGAATAAACAAATGAATGAATAAATAAATAAATTAAATGGAACAGAATAAAATGAAAAAAATAAGGCGTAAAGTAATAACGCAATAAAGCAACGAAAACCCGGGTCGACCGCTGTCGAAAACTTAACCATCGAATGAGAAAGTTTCTTACGGATAATGTATTTGTATAAGGTGGGTATACAAATGAAGTGGACCAGAACCAACTAACGATAGAACACTCCTACAGTCCTGTAATGATTATAAAATTATAATTAACACCATGAGTTGTTTTACTCTAATTTATTCCGTTTCACAAAAGCGTTTACCAATAAAACGCAGTAGAGTGCGTCTTCCGTTCAAACAACGAATGCTCGGCATTTATATTCGTGTTCATCAGTCGAATGGATCGCTCATAAATTCTGCACAACCACTCCAAGGTGACGATCAGTTATTTCCGAATTAGGAATTTCGCTTTTTTCTTGTGGCAATCACAGAGATTTGCGTCATACTTTTTTGTTTACTAGTGCTATGGTTTTGCCGGTTCTTCTTGTAACTTTTTATGATTTCTAGTTGTTGCAGTTTGTTTGTGAATTGTTTTAGGCGCACTCGAGGAGCCCTGAACCAGTGGTGGCAAGACATTGTTCAGTTACCGGTTGGTAAAAACCAAATAAACATAACTGCGCGATAGATACTCTTCTCCACTATTAACAGATAGCTTAGAGATCATATTTCAGTTTATCATTGTCTTTTCTGCAAAGTCATTTTTGGTGCAATTTCAGAGGCAGCTGTAAACTGTTTTGTAAACAGCAGTGTTGCATACGATCGCTGCCGTTTGCAATTGTTTGTTAATTACCATTTCGACACTAATTACCATTTCGATACTAATTACCGTTTCGGTACTAATTACCATTTCGATACTAATTACCATTTCGGTACTAATTACCATTTCGACACTAATTACCATTTCGGTACTAATTACCATTTCGATACTAATTACCATTTCGGTACTACTTACCACTTCGATACTAATTACCATTTCGGTACTAATTACCATTTCGGTACTAATTACCATTTCGATACTAATTACCATTTCGGTACTAATTACCACTTCGATACTAATTACCATTTCGGTACTAATTACCATTTCGACACTAATTACCATTTCGATACTAATTACCATTTCGGTACTAATTACCATTTCGATACTAATTACCATTTCGGTACTAATTACCATTTCGGTACTAATTACCATTTCGATACTAATTACCATTTCGGTACTAATTACCATTTCGATACTAATTACCATTTCGGTACTAATTACCACTACGTCTAAATTCGTAAATTTAACACAGTCCGATAAGCTAACGTTTACTTTTTGAGGTTATAGGACGAAATCAACATCCTTACGATTGAGATGAGTGGACTCGAGAAACGTAAAAACAACACCGCATAATACAGATCAGTCTTTTCAGTTTTAAATCTTCGCTATTGTTCATGCCGATTTTGTTATGTGATCTTATTAGAGACGTGACATCTTGCTCATGAAGGTGGGTCGAGAAGTTCGTGGACTGACTTGCATATCAGCGAAACCTAGAGCTATTTCAGTTCCTTTGGTTGCTTTTTGCATTGTTTGCTTCATATCGAGTCCTTTTCGGAGCTTTGCTTGATAGTTTGGAAGCTGATGGTAGCGGCAAAGATAATGTTTTAGCTTACAATTTGATGGATACGATGGTTGATGTGGGTGATTTTGTTTTGAAATTGCTTGAACACCCACCTTATTCAACTCGATGCCATCTGATTTCCTTTCTTTTCAAAAGATGAAAAAAAAA
>JPKZ01003110.1:154714-211561 GCA_000803305.1 Toxocara canis | reverse complement strand
GGGGGGGGGGGGGGCAAGGGTTTTTTTCTTTTGCTCCCTTCACCTTGGAACACTTCTGACAGTGTCGGTAGGGTATTGCTTATTACGGTTAGAAAGTTTCAGCAGGCCTTTAATTCTTAACCAGTCTATCATCACGTTTAATGTCTCGCGGAACAGTCTGAACTGTGCAGAACTTAAGTTTTATATAGAAGTAATCTAATATGTGATCGAATTAGAAGCATTAATTTTATTTCATTATTGAGATAAACGGTTCGTCAACGATTGATTGTTAGCAGGATTGCTGGCAGTTTTATAACGTAAACGTTGAAAAGGTTCGAAATGATGCGAAGTGAATTTAAAAATTTTTTAAATATAATGAATACTCAAAATGGGCGCCTTACAAACGCACGGTGACCATCGATGGATACGTAATATACGAAGTTGCGATTTGAAATGCACGCTGAAAGATAATTCGCTCACTGGAAATGTTGTTATTCTTTTACGCAGTATACGTTGTTTTGAATGAGCGATATGTGACTCTTTCGAACGGCAGAGGTTTTGATACCTTTCCCTTGTATGTTATTTTCCTAAATATAATACTGATAAATTTCGTTTCTGAATTTATAACACCTGATATTCTTATCGTTACTGTAATTCGTGATGCTCAAAAAGCATTAAAGTTGGTAATCAGCGCTATTCGGTGATGTGGAGTGCGGGGGACAAACACTGATAAGTGTGCTTTGTGTGGTGCAATGAGTCATGCTGGGCTGACTTTATATAGCTGTTTTTTTCTCTTGCGAAATGGAGAAAAGTTCCAATTTCTATCGCCTTCTCTATTTTTGCTCACTTCTTCTGTTTTTTTCCTCGGTTTTTTTTTCGTGGAAAATATTGATATATAAGGTAGAGCCCTGTTTATCGTAACATTTTTTAGCATTTCGCACCCTCCTCCGTCCCCTTCCACGGTGTCTTTATGCAAACCCATCCCCGTCATACAATGCAGGTGGGAAGGAACAGCGTGGTGAGCAAAGGTGCATAGGGTGGCCAGTAGTAGTCAGCTTAAGAAGGGCGTTGGTTGTTTGGGTGAGTTGAACTTTAGGAGCATTGCTTGTGTCAAAAATCTCTATACCATTAATGCGCGTTTTTAAAGGCCTTTGTGTTGCAGGGTGCAGAAATGCAGGAGAGCCCCCGTGGGGGCTCCGTCAATTCGTCGGTGTCGTCATCGTCACCGGTGAGACGTGATGCACCTTCAATATCCCCGCAACAGACGACGCCCATCAATATGCCTCATTTGTACGTAAATCAATATTTACGATGGTTTGATTTTTTGCTTTCGCCATCCACATCCTCTTTTCGATATTATGACGTGAAGGATACAGTAAATGTAATGGTTTGCAGAAGTTGTGTGATTAAAAGTAAGATATCCCTTAACATGTTTCACTTGCCGCGCATGTGGGTCAACCTGTTTTATAGGCAGCGCCGTGAGCAGTTCGCCTCAGTTGTAATCAAATAGGTGTCGTAAATCCTATGTGTAAGCCATGGTCTTACAGATTCTTGGTTTTAAAAAAAACATGCTTTAATCTTGGAGCCCTCGGAAATTCTGGCTTCTTAAAAATCCTGTCTTTGAAAATCAGATTACTGGAAGATACGATGTCTTTGAAGAGAAAGGGGTTTGTGAACTGGAGTTCTTCCGAAAATGAGTGTTTATTCGAGGTCAGGGAGAGAGGGGAGAAATATTTGGGGAAAGGATTTTCATTTTCTAACGATATTGTTCTCATAAATATTGCAGTGCCATCTACAGAAATCAGTAGGAAATGAGACGCATGTGTATTTTCGCTGGACTAAAATATTTACTGTTTCTGGTCGCAGATACTCGCTTCTAAGTAGGTTGAGAGTGCGAAGCACAGCAGAAAGAAAAAACAAAACCCTTACATGTTTTGACGCTCCTCGCATAATTTTCCAATTGTTTTGCCATGAAAGGAAATGGAATTTGTTCCCTTCTCCTTATTATGTGATCTTAGGGCGTGCAGGTGTTTGCTCTTTGGCTTAAAGCTTTTGGTTTGCAGTTGTGCGAGCGGTGCAGCACCTATGGCCGGACATCAGCTGTTGATTGATCCAGCCACCGGCCAGCACTATTTGGTGTCATCAGGACCTCCGCAGCACCACGCACAAATATTCTACCAGCCGGTCTACTATTCACCTACACCCGCACAACCAGTTTACTATCAGCCGTTCGCCACGGGCGTTGAATTGGGGGAGGGGGAGGGGGGGGGTGCTGCTATATCTGAATTGTCGGTAAGCGTATTGTCGGAGTTTTCGTTCACTGTCTGTACTGGTCCCATAAGCTTTTATATTTGATTTGTATAAAGGGGACGGAGGGGCGCTAATTAGGTCATCTTGAAGCTGGTAAAATTTTTTATTAATTTGATTTGGTTTCCCATTTGTAACGTTGTGACAACATGAGGAGGACAGGAGCTAAGCCGAATTTTTTGAGGGTGAGGGGGAGGGGGTGAGGAGAGAAGTGCAGTCAGGTCACATTTTCGGAAAGAATAGTTTATGATAACGATGAATAACGTTTGAAAATGGCTTAGAGAAAACATATTGTCGTTTAAATAGAGAAATTCTGTCATTCGAATTCGTCCAGATTTTATTGCTGTTTTGCAGCTTGTTGTTGTTGTTGTTGTCACAATTTTACTGCTCATCTTTTAAGTTTATCGACTCAATGCATTAACATTTTCATACTGTATAACAATTTTTGGGATGAATTCCTCGCGAATCTTTTGCACTAATCGACTTGCTTTTTTTTCATTGGATAATTTAATTTTTCGTTCCACTTTCATCTCTCTTCTTTTGCAGCTGATAATTTTGAAGGGGGAGGGGGAGGGAGGAGTGGTGTAAGCGCAGTAGGCGGTATATTCCACCGTGGCTAGTTATATCGACAACTGCAGTGGTGAGCAAAGCAAAGGGAAACAGCTGTGTTTTCAGTTGAGATTGTGCCAGTTTGGTGTTGGATCAAACCGAAAAAAAAGAAGTATTTCTGGGCATATGTTTGACCAGAAACGCACAATGCAAAATTCAAAAAGAAACGTTTAGTAAGTTAATTAAAGTGCCAATGTGTTGTGCAAAGTTTTTGAGGCGCTCACATAAAGTGGATTTTTTCAAAACATGCTTGCGTGTGTTATATTAATTTAAGGCGCTTATATAATGGCTCAGCCAATAACGAGCACCCAAGGAGGTGCGGTGCCCATAATGCCGCCACACGCGATCGGACAACGATTCTCTGGCACTCCTCCTTCGGCTACCGTTCCAGCGAGTTTGCCCGGTGGGTATGCGCAGTCGGTTGCCGATTCCGAGGATCTCAGGTTTTTTTTTTGTTTTAAATTTCTGTCCACAAAATTGTGCACTTGGCATAGACATAAGGTACGGGCAGTCGAACTTCAGAATTCAGGAGACATCCGCGAAATGTTGAAAGAATGTCAGAGAAGAAAAAAAGGGAAGCGAAAGGAAAAAATCGAAACGTTTACCCAGTTTGAACTTTTGGTGTTTGGGTCTCTTGCATCAGAAAAGCTCACGCGGATCTTGAAAATCTGGTGGAGAAGGAAGAGGGAAAAAGGGTGAGGAATTTTTACACTCACGGTTACGAATATTCGAAGGAGTTAAACATTTCACTTGGTTGGAAGAAAGAGTTAAATAGCATGGATATGTAAGGTGGTTTTTTCTCTAAATCTTTCCCTATTGTTCATTCGCCACCGAATGAGGATTGCAGATGATCGGAATAGATGGGAGGAGGAGGGAGGCTGCGCTGGAATGTGAAATACAGACTCGGTTCGAATTCTGAAATATTGCAGGGAAGGGCGAAATGTGCGATGAGTGATAGGTCTTTCTTTGATTTCGTATTTCAAAAGATTGCAGAGTTTTGGAATCTCTAGCGATGGCCAGCTTTATTGGGGTTGCTTTCACTTTGCTCGCCGAATGATTGAAAAACACAGAGCGCAGCCTCATACGGGTGTTGTTCATAAGTGCACTACAGAACGAACGTCTTTCGAAAGCTTTACTGTATTGTACCTCTTCCAAAGAGTACTGCATATCAGCCAGCTTGATTCACATCTGAAACAGTTGTCTTTTTGCATGGACATATTTCCCAAGTGTTGGAGAGGGAGAGGGGTGGTTAGCTGGAACTTTGCAGAGCTTCAGATTTGAAGCCTTATATAGAATTTCTACGCAAAAATGATGCAGTGATAAACCTCTTTTTAAGGAGGGGTCGGAGTGATAGGAAGTGGGGTACGCACAGTTTGTCGTTGCCAAAAAAAGGTAAATGGTAGGCGTATATACTGATCTGCTCGATATTATTTTAAAAATGGATTCTCTGCACCAGGGGATTACTATTTACTTTAAGGAGGCGAGAGTTACCCGTCCTAGGAAACGACTTGCAGGGTAGTTTATACGATATTTCTTTCGTAGGACTATACTAGAATTTATGCGGTTGTCATCTCTCTTCCCCAGCTGAATTTGCTCTCCTTCTTACCTCTTCCTTTATGCTTTGCGCAGAATATAATTAAGCAAGGGGGAAAGGGGAAGAGGGGGGGGGGGCGGTCTAGTTCGAGGTTGCCTATATAAAATCTGGTCGAACTGTAGGATCTGAGGGGCCTTTTACGTTGTTGTTGATCCGTGCGGTGCACATTTCCAAATTTCTTGCGTTGCTGTAGAGGCACGAAACTTGAATTAATTGCCTGTTATTGCCTTTTCATGCTTCACTTTTGGTAAAGTTGCGTATTTATGCGCTGATAAGGGCAAAGGGCTATAGTGATGGAGATTAGGGTTGCGACTTTTATGTTTGAAACAGGCAGACGGCTGTGCATATTGTACGTGATAATTATTAAATGCAGAGGAGGAGGAGAATACCAATTAAAACCAATCAATTAGTATATTATTGGCTATCGAGTTACCTCTATATTCTTTAGGTAAATATTCAAATTTCAGGTCGTTGCCGGTAGGTGAAGATCATCAATCCTTCCTACAGCATCGTCTGAATGCGCAAAATGAAGCGCTGCGCGCGCCTGAGGCCAAGATTCAAAAGCTTATTTCCTCTAAAAAATGTAACTTGCCGTTCTCTTGTCGATTGCACATTTCCAAATTTCTTGCGTTGCTGTAGAGGCACGAAACTTGAATTAATTGCCTGTTATTGCCTTTTCATGCTTCACTTTTGGTAAAGTTGCGTATTTATGCGCTGATAAGGGCAAAGGGCTATAGTGATGGAGATTAGGGTTGCGACTTTTATGTTTGAAACAGGCAGACGGCTGTGCATATTGTACGTGATAATTATTAAATGCAGAGGAGGAGGAGAATACCAATTAAAACCAATCAATTAGTATATTATTGGCTATCGAGTTACCTCTATATTCTTTAGGTAAATATTCAAATTTCAGGTCGTTGCCGGTAGGTGAAGATCATCAATCCTTCCTACAGCATCGTCTGAATGCGCAAAATGAAGCGCTGCGCGCGCCTGAGGCCAAGATTCAAAAGCTTATTTCCTCTAAAAAATGTAACTTGCCGTTCTCTTGTCGATTTTTTTTTTGTTGTTCCCTTATTATTTATTTTTATCCCGCAATATAAGTTTTATATTTTATTATGTTTTTTATTCCACCTTATAAACTTTACTTTATCTTCTATGGGCTGAAATCCTTACTTATTTCGGACGGCCTAGACTATTTGAAAAGTTGAATGAATCGATGAAAGTATTTTTCCTATTGTAGGAGCAGTGTTCGATCAAAGATGGTTTTATTGTTTCTGGTTTTATTAGAATATTTTGCTGCACTCTTGATGAGCTCAGTGTTTTCTGCTGAACAGTATGAGCAAAGAGCGTTCTATGCAAGCTTTTAAAAGGACGATGTTGACGTTTTGGTCTAGAAGAGGATATTTAGCGTATTCTTATACGTGTATGAAAATATTTCTCAAAATCAACGGTCGGGATCAAATACGTACAAAACCCGACCGAATTTTACAAGGCGACGTAGGTCACCAGAAAAAAGTAATGATGATGAAAGATAAAAGCGGAGGAAAGCTCACGTTCACCGCAGACTAATTATCATTGTATTGATTCCTCGTACAAAAAGGCGCATGTGCGAAGCTGGAAAATGGGAGCGGGTATGTGCACGTATCTTACTGTGAGTACGTTTCGCCTCGTTCTTTCATTTCTTTCATCATTGTTCGTTGACTGTACCCTCCCTGTCCATTCTTTTCTGCTTTGAATTATTTATTCCGTTTAGGACAGACCAGCTGTATATCGTATGAATGTATAATGCCGTATTTCCTCTGATGTAGCAGGGAGGGTCGATAAAGCCCACCATTTTTAAACACGATTTGCTCGAAAGAGGCTCTGTCAGAATAGAGAAGGGGAGGCATATTCGGGGGGTGATGTCGTAGTTCATGGTTGCAATGCAGGTTTACTTTACTACGATATAAAGTGGAGTAGTTGGAGGAGAAAACTGCGGAATTTGTTGGCTGCCGCATCGTCTTGTTTTCGCTTTATTGAATTTGTTCGGCTCACTTTTATGTGAAATCTATTGCGAGATTGTTGAAAGGTGAATGAATCAACGTGATGCGTTGCCCACAAACATCGCTGCATTGATCACCTAATGCCTAAAGTAAATTCTTCTGCATTTTGATGCCGACAAGAAAGTTCTTTCAAAAATTTTAGATCAAAGAGGTTATGCAGCGCTATATATGGTGGTTAGGTGTGTGTAGATAGGACACGTAAACGGTGTAGAATCTATGTGTATGCTTGGTGCAGTAATCATTGTTTAAAAGCGGAATGGTAGTAAGGAGTTTACAAAATGAAGTAAGAATAGGGAATCACTGTTGCTATTATATATATGCAGTTTTTTACATGCCTGGTTGGCAGTAGGCGTGATTGTCCTCTAAGTTGATTCGCTAGCGCTATTCCTTGCATATTCGATCTGACTTTGAATCTATGCACTTTTGCGCCCGGGTTTCAATTTCGTTACTGTAGAAGTGTAATGGTTTTTTAGGTCTGATTTCGGTTTTTGAGCAAATTTTCCGACGAAAATGGTGCGCCTCATGAAGGGATTGTTGAGATAAAATTTTTAGGCTGTACGAGTTCGAGTCAACTTTTAGGTTTGCCATAATGAGAGCCTAAAGTTAATTGTTTTTTACTGTTTTTAATATTTCTTCCTTTTAGCGCAATCACCGCCTTCTTCCCCTCCGTTCGCAGTTAGTCATTCGGGCGTACTTATGCAACCGTTTGCCTCGATAGCTGTCCACAAACCGCCCACAACCCGTCAAGATGGGTCATGCCAAACCGGGAACAGTTCGCCTTCGCATACTGAACCGCGACCTGAACATGTGAGTTGTACTTGGTTTTCTTTGTCCTGTACTTCTGTATAAAGTTAGTTTGAGTTTTCATCGCAACCGAATTCATTGGAACAGTATATATGAAAATGTTTCATCGTACACGTTATGCGCTTGAGAGAATTTTACCTAAATGGGTCAAGTCGATTCCGAACCTGAGCGTATTTTGTTTTTACAAAGAGCAAGCAACTCAAGAAATGGAGTTTGGGGTAATGGAATAGAAGATGAGACGGAGCTGCGAAACTCGGGCGAAGGGAGCTTATCAAGGTGCAAACTTTTATTCCAACAATTGGTGAAATAAAAAAAAGGGGGGGGGAGGGGGGACAGTAAACGTACACACACGCGTGCATGGTCACGCACACGCACACACACATCCGCACACATGTTTTATACTTTTCTTCCTTGCATACCTGCTGAAATATTCACATAAATTCTGGATATTTACTTTAAACTGGGAAGGTTTTTGCCAACCGGCGGCAGGTTTTCTCAGCAAGCAGCGGTCCAATAGTTTTCAAAACTTGTAACTTCAGCTTGGGATTTCCTCACAAAGGACACCTTTGTTCGGCGCAGCGCCTTCTTGGTGGGGTGAGGACGAAAAAGGCAGTCGTGAGGAAGATGAACGTGCACATACTGATGCTGAGACGAGCAGGTTTCTTTTGATGGTTGTGGCGCCAAATATCGCGACGATGAAAATGTATTACCTTATGTTTCGCTCATATTCCCATGGAAGGGCTGCACATAGCCTGTTTTCACCAAGATCCATTCTTTTCAGTTATCACCTTTTTACGATTCATTACAAGTTAGAAAATTCGGGTAAAGCTACGTTGTAGTATGTTTCATCGCAGTGGTATTTTGCACTAATGCCGATTTGATCATTAACGCCTTTGAATTCATTAAGTTTGTTTTGTTTGTTGAATTAGACAGCTATCCTTCATTGTGGCATGTGGAACGGAACGATGTATTCATCCTCAAGGGGAACAGAGTCTTAGTTTATTTTAGGAATTCAGTTATGTCGCTGTTTAGTTGTAATCGAAGGCACAAACGACTTGATGGAATCGATTTGCTTAAAAGTAGCTTTTTAATGGCGGCTGACGAGGGATGTATTGCTCAGGTGAAAACAATGTTAAATCTCGAAAAGAATCTATAATGTTACTTTAAGTCACATTATTTAAAACTCAGCCAGCTGCACCAAAGAAGTAAACATCGGATGCACCATTCTAAGACCAGATTGCGGTGTTTTGTTTCTCTTAACCAATGGATGGGAGCTGTATTGAGCCACACTGCAATAGCGGCATGTACGGTATGTGAACAAGACTGAATTTCGGAGAATTTAGTCCAAGAAAGTGAAACGGCTTCCTCAGCTTTTTAGAGAAATCTTCAATGGAGCGACGTGCGGTCGAGGAATTTCTTAAAGTTTGTGAAAAATTTTGCGGAAGGAATAGAAAGTATAATGGAGAAGAATAAGGGGTTTAAAATGTGTCTTGTGGTCTGTTTGCTTCGGGTTTTTCCATATACAGTCGATCTTAATGAGGTTTCTTAAGTTGAAAACGGATTCTGGAGAGTGGGGCAGTTCAGTTGAGCACCAGCTGAGTGTTGTCCTGAATGGTATCCATGGCAATAAATGAGAAAAATGTCAAAGTTTAGCGCGCTGTATTGAAACACTTTTTCAATGGTTTCACAATATTATCTTTGACGTCTTTTTGTCACGTAGATTATCATGTTTCTAATGACACTGCTGGCAAGAGCGGGAGTATTTGATAGAAAACGCTGAAAACGATGACCCTTTCAAGGAGCAACGCTGCGCTACGCAATTACTGTTTTTGCAGTGGCAATGCCCTTAAGCGGAAATTCGAATTCTTTGCAATGCAGCAATACTGACATGTTTCATGCTTCGGCTTTACTTCGTCTTTCTCATCATACTTAAGCGAACTTTGTGTTATGAATATTTGTGAGACCAGCGGTGGTATTTTTAATGAACTATGGGAGTAGAACGGTATAAGGTCGTCAAAATTTAACTGGTGTAGGATGATCATGAAATATCTCATGCGTAACAGTTCCTTATTGATACGCATATGTTTGGGGTAGTAGTTCTAATGGAAGAGGTACATAGAACTTCAAGAATCGAGGCTCACTTTGATTACCTCTTAAAACTAGTTTCGTTACTGTCCATAAGTTTCTTTATTTCCCATTTTCAGTAGGTTATTTTTGAGACCGTGCTTCACGCAAGTCATCGTATGCAATCATAACCGTTATGAGTTTTCTACTAGAGACTTTTTTCTAAAAGTTGATGATTAGTTGAATCTGATTATTTTTAAAATTTTTATTGCGAAACCTGTGCTTTGTCCCGTAGAGTATTCTAACTTGGCCTCCGTTATTGTAGTTTGTTCAGTGCAACTTCTTTTTATATTCGTGGAGGGAGTGGTTTGGCCAGGTGAGGGTTTCCGACGGGGAATTTGGCTCCCTGATGGAGATACCGTTAAGCAAGAGGTCTTGCGGTACGTTGAGGGGTGTTTTTCCATAAAATTTTACTCGTTTTTAAGCTGCAGTCTATGAAAATACAGTCTTCTCTCCTCTTCATTGATTGTATTTGTAGCCTGCATACTTCTCGTAAATAACAGCTTGCTTGGTTTTTGGTGGCTTGTTTAGTGTTTTTTTTTGGCTTTGAAGGCTCTAAACATAACCTGTGCTTCCAATTTTTTTCAGCTTTCTTTTTAAATACGAGAAGGTTCCATTAAAGACAATTTTTAATGTACTTCCTCGTAATCCTTTTTCACTTGGCTTCTTCAATCGCATTGGGTGCTTATTTGCGGTAACATGCTCGCTTTAGTCGTCGCAATGCGTCCAGTTCACCGTTGGGTCCAAAAGGCGACACGCAAGCTGCAACTGTGTCGGACACTGAGGTCATCACTTCTGTGAGAATTAAACAACTGAGGTTTGCGATTATTGTTGCTCTCAGCGGGCGATGTTTGCTAGATTTGATGAAATCTCGTGAGACGGGTTGGATTGATGGAAGTATCCGCGGTTATTCGAGAGAGCTAGGACACCGTCCGGCCGTGCTTTCTTCGGGTTGTTCTTGCTTAAATCGTGGTGCGTTCTTGTGGTGGTGGGCTACTAAGTCGTCCAGCTATGTTAAACTTATTCGAAGCATGCACCCTTTCAAATTTAGGAGGCCTCTATCAAGCGAGCTCTTTACAAGTCAACGTATGATAAGGATTTCGTTTTGCATTTGCCGAATTACTGTGTGATTTTCGATTACAGGAAAGTGCGTCTTTTCATTGGGCTGCACTGTGATAACTGACGAAAAACGACTAAGTGAAATCATCAATGTGCTCGTTGATTTGTCAATAATCATATTTTGACACAATACGTAGAGCATGAGACAAAATAATACATTTTACTTCAGTAATTTCAATTCTAGTGACTGTAGCCCAACGTCTATATAGGCGATGGATGCCTGGGATTGTAATCGAACGTGGGATGCCTGCTTAGGTCGGGTCCAGCTAAGTAAACTTAGTTCCTGTTCCCACCATAGCCAAAAAATATTACAGCATGACGTATCAGAACTCTGGTGAGCCCCTGTTGATTTCTTGTCACACTCTCTTCGCTCACTAGTTAATTTTTGATAGCCATATGAAGACCTCGTTTACGTTCATCGGCTGAACTTCTATGAACACGTGAAATGTAAACATTGGTAGGCAGATCCAAGTTTCCCCTCCTCATCCCTCCTCCCCCCCCCCCCTTCCTCTCTCTTCCTTCATTCAAGGTTGGAAGTCTGAATAATGATTACTAAGAAAATGAAAAAAAAAGAAAGAAAAAACTAACTCAGCGTCCCCGGTTGTTGTTTCTGAAGGCTGCATTATAAATGATCGATTTGTAGAGAACAGTCTCCGCCTGCGGGTATGAATGTACGAAGGACCTTTAAGCCGGTGCGCATGGATATCGATTTCAACAAGCCGTTTGAGGAAGAAGAAACAGTGAAGAAAGAGGAGAAAACGAAAGGTTCGTTTTTTATATTAAAGGAGCAGAAATTGCAGCTGTGGCAAATGCTCCTCGAAATTTAGGTAATCTTTACGGTTTTTTAGAGTTGAAATTGTTGGCGACGTGGTTTTATGTTGTAAAAGATTCAAGAAAGCCACGGAACCGCCTCTTCCCACACTTCCCCTCCTCCATTTTTTGTGTTTCAAGAGCCATCTTTATCAGTCATTATCCTGGCATGTTGCTCATCATGAAGCCATTTATAGGGCTTGGGCACTGGTTTACTGCAGTACCAACACTGGACTTGGCGGTTGAAGGACCTTATATTCAGATTTATGAAATGTGCGGAATCAATCTAATGATGCCGTTTCGTTGATTAATCGACGATGTACTTCTCACTAATCCCGGTAGGGAGCGGTTCCCTAACTTTTTATTCGGGCGCTCACCACACCCATATATCATCAGCTATAGCAGAGATCGCTTCCAGTTAGTGTCTTTCCCCTTCCCTAATCGCGCCTGTCAGCGAATCATTGCTCGATGGGAGTGCCTTCCCAAGCGAAACACTTCTTTTCGTTTATCATCAAGATTTTCACTACTTGGCGAAATAGCTCGTAGACGGAATCGTTTGGCTGAAAATTGCTTTGATCAGTGCCAGTACCAACTGTTCATAGTGCGAGTGACATCAGCGAAAGCCATAGCATTTGCTCCCGCCAAGTTTATAGCAATATAAGGTTCCATTAACTTGTAACATCATTTTCTGTCATATTTTTTCGTTTAGCATCATCAGATACGTTATCAGGAGACGTTGATTGCAGCTGTGATAAGAGCACCTCCAACAGCGTTTACTGTGTCGTTCGACAACAATGAAAATGGAAAGGCGAACCTATCGTTGCAGGATGCTGCCAAAAAGAGTTCGACGAGGTAGGCGCTATTAAAGATCTGATATTTGATGTGAAAATGAAATTATTTGATAACCATCATGTCTTCATATTGCAGCTTCTCGTCAGAAATGTTATTTTGCTTCAGAAGTATATTGAAGTGAAAGAAAGATATTTCCGCCATTGTTTTTTCATTACACATTCATAAATGTGGAATCGGGAACTGCAACAGAGAGAGTGTAGCATTTTTGAGTGTCCTTCTGCAAGGCGCAGCGAAGGGGATGAAATTCATTCACAAAACAGTAAAGTTTCTCTGCATTGCAAATACTCTCATTGCAATGCATTCAGCCGCAGAGGCTTATAAGTGTCACATTTAGAACATTTCAAGTGATTCGAAATAAGTGATTAATAAGTGAAAAAGTGATTCGAAATTTTTTCGTTTTCGCAAGTCTTAAAACGGCGAGATTTCTCACATGTTCTCTCGATAGATTTCATCTATCTAAGGAATGTTTGGTTTTCATTATTGCGATATCTTTCTTTCGCTTCCACTATTCAAGTGTGGGCATTCCAGGTGCCATTCATTTTCCTTCCCTGAATGTATGGGCGTGGCTGACTGTAGGTTGTGCATACTGCATGTGATGTAGGATGTAAATTGGCTTTGTAAATGGTAGAGGTAGAGACCGGTACATTGTACCCTGATATGGATGACTAATTTATACAGGAAAGGTCAATAATGGTCGATCAGCTTTTGTCCCACATGAATGTTGTCTATTCTAAGGCTATCTTACTTTCTGAATTTGTTAATTCTGAAGTCCTGCAATTTTTGTATGTTAAGGCGTTTACTGCGTCGAAGTGCACCCTCCTCGGCTGCGACATTCGCAGCGATGGCGGCTGCTGGTTTGCCAGAGGCGGCCGATCCCAAAAAGTATCTACTTAACAAGATGCTCATGGGGAGTGGACCTGCTACAGGTATCTTTTAATGCTTGGTATTAATGCATACCATCTGAGTAATGCATCACTTTCTTATTGAATATGGGTTCTCGTGGGCTGTTTTTATGCTTTGTTTTGGTGTTAACACATATTGTCCACTCGTACCGAGTTTAGCTCCGCTCAGTTGGGCTTGGCAGTCGCGAGTCTATTCCTGATTCCGTGCCGAGGTAGCACGCAGCGCACTTGAAAAGACTCAAAATATTTCTGGTCGTGCTGGTATGATTTTTGCGTAGTTTGCGGAAAATACGTCGATAAATGTTTTTTTAATGGAAGCTCAGTTTGTAATAGTGAAGTCAATAAAGTCGTGCTTTAAGGTTTCAGCGGAGCATCTGATCTGTTAACTGCGACGAGTGAGGGAGATGATAAAAAAGAGATCGATGCGCTTAGTGAAGCTGGAACTTATGTTGTTGGTATGTTTTTGTAGTTTGCACCATTTCTCAATCTATGAAAGTACGGAAATTGGCAAGAAGGTTAGTAAGCGACGTTCAGATCCGAAACAGAGTAAAACGTGGCGTGGTCTGCTTCTGTTTTCGCTCTAATGCACTTCAAATTAATGAAACATTTAAAATAGGTATCATGACGGTGTTCCACTACTAGCTCGGATAGAATTCCAGCCAGAAACATCTGCTGAAACGCTTTTCTTTAAACAGCCGAACCTTTAGTGGATGTTTGTAACGGTCTGAAAAGGCAAAAAAACAGTGCTGTAGCTTTCAGCTACATTCTATTCTTCTTCCGGCTCCCTTCCAACTCTCCTGTGTCTCCATTCCCATACCGCTCGTCGCATTGCAGTAGTACATAATGCGTTATAGCTGTCGTTAGATAAGATGAATGATAGCTGAAAAAAAAAGCGTGTATGATCGACTTTAGAACTGTGAGTTGTAATTGTTTGATGTTGGCGAGGGGAGGGGAGAGAGAGGGGAGAGGTATTTGAAAATGTTTGTTTTTAGGGAACAAAAAAAGTAAAATGTGATTTGCAGATGAAAAGGATCGACAACTCGATCAGATGGTCGCCTCACAACAAAATGATTCAGATGACGACAGCGATAGGTGGGCTGATTACTTAGTCTTTTTGGGATATTTCAATGAAAGCGACCTTTACTGATTACTCTCATTGAGAAATGTCGGAGTATAGACGCCTGATGATTTTGTCTTATTATGGCAGTCGTAGATAAAATGCAATTTACATGGAGATAACATAGATTATTGGGGGCCACAAATATGAGTTCAATACACTGTCAAGAAGTCACGTTGAATTGTTAAAATAACGAAGATATGTTTATAAAAATAACGAAGAAATTTTTTAAAGTGGCCGCGTTAAAGCAACGAAAACGTTGATTTCGCACGCGTTAGTGTCGGTGGTAAATGAAGCAAAATAAAATGAATTTATCTGTGGAGGTGGCAGAAGGTATCATCACGGCTGCAGTTAGAGAAATAGTTTCATTCAGTTGACTTGTTAGCGAAGCACACTCTCACTTTAAATTATGATAACAAAATACACCCAAATGACTTAATGTTCTTCGGCTTATCATAAATATGCGTAGCACTTCTTGGTCGCCTGGATGTTCTCTACCTCCTCCTCCCCCCTCCCCCCGCCTTCGTCCCTTCCTTATCTCCAGCAGTGGCGGGAATTGGTAGTTACCTTAGCTTTCAGTTTGATTGGTTTGCTTGCGTCCTTGTATGTTTTCTTGAATTTTTTTTCTCTTTCTGCCTTCCCATGCATTTGCTTTTCGAGCGAGTTGAAGCCTCGCCTCAGAATCGTACTTGCTTCTGCTAGTGACTACCACTCCTTTCCTTTTTCTCTCTCCCCTCCCCCTCCCCCATCCGAGCCGTTCATTTCGTGTATGACGACGGTGGTATGCTCGTCTATGGTGATGTGGTGTTTTCGGCGAGTGTCCCCAGCTTGATTGCCCACCTAATAGGATGTGGGATGATCAGTTTCTCGGATAGTTTGTCAGTCGAAGTGCCTGACTGTAGATGGCGTAAATGGGACAACACTAGTATTTTACTTTTTTTTAAAGCAGTCCATTGATTTTAGCGAAAGCCTGATAGGCATCATCACGGAGGAACAGTCAGAGAGAGAAAAGCGTGAAGCACTAGCCAGACGCGTTGAGAAGCTGGCCTATATTGAGTAATTTCACTTGAATGCTGCACTCATTGTTGAGCGCTTTATGTTTTATATGTTCATGTCATGCGTCCTCTTTGTCTTATGTCGACCTGCGCACTCACACTGCTCTATAAATAATAATAGTAGTATTCTTTATTAGTTTATGCCTGGTCAATCATCGACGCCGTTACGTTAGCCAATTAGAACGGCTGAGCAGTTCACATTGGTTACGCTTTATCCTTGCCATCGTGACCCGGTCGGAATTGAATCTCTTTCGCCAAACATCCTCTACGCTGCCATGGCACTTACGTTTAGATTACAGAGGTGTATATTCCTGTGATCATTATCAAGGATGCAGGGACGGCGTAAAGTCATTCATGTTGTTCTTGGTAATAGCCAAGGAGGGTGAGGTGGGGTAGGAGGGAGGGGGGGGGCTAGGGGATAGGGGTGATATGCTTTTGTAAAGGTTAAACAAAAGCGTTCTTTTTTGATTCCTTTTTAAAATCCTTTTTACTCTTACCAATGTTTTAATATTGACTATAGCACTAGAACCCCGTTTGTTCGCAGACGTTCTCTCTAGCGTTGATTATACCTTCGGAAAGGTGAAGGTTGTCGTTGTACTGGAACTGGAACTATTCTGTAGGTGTCATTTAAAGCCATTTTCACGATGAATTTTTCGTTGGAGAGGAGAGGAATTTCAATGGAAATGGCTACTGTTTCAGTATTATGGGATAACGGTGATGATTACGACTATAAAGAAGTTTGGAATTAGTGAATTTGTTTTTCAAGGTGCAAAATTTTTCTTTCAGCACGCAACCAGTAAAATCATTTTTTCGAGGGGTCGCTACGATTTTTCATATTTACGTCCCCTAGATGCAAGCTGGTATAAGGAAGGGATGCTTTATTGAATATTTCCCTTAGTTTCGTGTCTTCGATCGGTCATCTAAAATTTAATGAAATATGTTGGGTGGTTAGTTGCATGAAGAAATGTTGCTTATTGCATTGCTGTAATCGTTTAATGCAAAGTCTGCGTGGGACCTTATGCATGAATAGCTTGAGGTATAGTGTGCTTTGCCAGCTTCCTACCTAATAGACTAATTCTTGACGATTACGACAGAACCCTGCGCGGTTTGTTTGAGATGTATCTATGAGGGCTTCCAAATTGTTTATAAACGAGGTTTTTTTTCTTGAGTTCGATAGGTCTCTAGAGGAAAACTGAACTAACTGTCCTGGATTTCAAGGTGCTCTGAGGAAACGGGCTTTCGACGTGAGGATCTTTTTTAAAGGTTTTTATGCGAAATGGGAGAGCAGTTTGTCTTTTTATTTTTCATTGCAATTACTAATCGGGACTAGCATTCGATTTGTTTTTAATCGTTCGTTGTCTGGGTTGTCTGTAGCCTGGTGGTTATTATTGTCATACGACAATAAAAGCACTTCTCAAAAATTCTCTCTACTCATCTACTTTTAACCGAGAGGTATCCCACTCATGTGTTTTTGTGGTGAAAGCCGTAGAAGGGACATACGGATATCTGAAAGGTGACAGTGCTGTGCAGAAATTCGATTGTTGTAAGGCGTAGTGGTGTGTCTGTGAATCGTTCGAAATGCAAGCAAACTCTAAAGTCTTTTATACAGCTCATAATGATTCAAGTCGGTTTTATCACCTCAAGCCCAGTTGCTTCGAATGAGATTGTGAGTGTTTTGGAAGAGGATGAGGCAGTGCAGGGGTCGTCAACCTTTTTTAGCCGGCCATAACAAACTAGATTGGGCTGAGTCGTTTCTGTAAAGTGTGATATCACCTTCAGACTGGGTTTCCATCGCCTGCCCATCAAATTTTTGTTGATTCCCAGGCACAGAAGCTGTGTGTTACATTGTACTACAATAACCGAACATTGATTTCTTTACTATTTATTAACGATACCGAACATCTTATGTCTCCTCCCCCTTTTCCTAATTTCGAAATCATCTGTTGCGATGCAGTCGGCTTCAAATTGACGATCTCGAGGCTATTTTTTGGTCTCTGATGCGGTTCAGAATAGTTTCAAGGCATAACGTGCATGTGAAATGTGGTTTGTCTAATGGCTTGCAGATGTGGTAACCGTTTGAGATGATATAATTGTGCCGTACGGAAATGTGAAAGTGATTTCAGTGATTCGACGGCAACGAGGAGCACTGAGCGCACGCCATCTCCTTCATCAACTGCCGACATTTCACAGGTTGGCACTGCACTCGCCTTTTTAGGAATCTGTTAGCTTTGAAAGGTGGAGATCTGTGACTGGCAGTCGTATACTGAACGAAAGTTGGGTTTAGGGGCTGTCGAGCTGGAACTTGGGGACAAGGGTGAGCTCACCATCACTCCTCTCCCCTCATCATTAAGAAATGTGAATGAAAAAAGGGGTGAGAAGTGGTAGTCACAAGTTGATTTGGGGTTGAGGTGGCAAGTAAGCTTTAAGTCTAGAAATTGGGGGTGGGCATTACTCTGATATGTATTTGCAGATTTCAACGTTATTTTTTTTCGCAGTGTTAGTTTTTTGATAACGCTGTATGGTGTTGCTGAAGTCGATTGTCTTATAGTCTTATACTTTTAGTAATTTTTGGCTTAGGAGCAAACAAAGCGTTAATTTGGAGAAGTTCGTGCAGTTAGGCAAGTCACATTCATTGAGGCATCAGGATGCGCTTATGATATCAGTTTGACGTGTTATTCGAAATAAAGCGCTAAGGGACTATGTGATTGGCAGCTGTCTGGAAGGGGTGAGTATTGGAAGGAGGGATGTATAGAGGAGGAACCATTTTTTAGTCGCTGAACTTTTTCTTTTTCAGTACAGAAGTTCGTACTGTTCTTGAGAGAGGGTTATATTTAGAGAAGGCAATTTTTGGTTGCTCAAGAAGGGCGCCGATTTGAAAAGGAGGATGCGTTGCGTTACTAGCCCACACAGCTAAAATCATATGTGCATCGGCGCTTCGCTTTCGAAAATTGGTTTTTAATGTCAACTTGTCTTAATTTTTTCTTCTCGCACTACACCTTTTTTTTGACCTCAGTATGGGGCATATATGAACGGCCACCCTCGCCCCTCCCTTTTTCTTGCCAAGAAGGATCCTTGTTTCTCGTCACCAAATGACCTGGCACCCACGAATTCCGTCGGGAAAAGTTTTTTTGAAAAACAAAGCAGGAGTATTTTAGTCAGAAGTGCGAAGAAACCTGCCCGCTGCGTCTAGAGAGGAAGAGTTTTCTTTTTTCTGGGTGTTCCTTTCGAGGTAGTAATTGTTTCTGTAGATCTCTGCTCGACTTACGGACACTCCGCGCTCTTCCGGAGAAGGTGGCGAGAAGAATGATGCATTGTTACGCCAGCTAATGCGTCTTGGAACAGGTCGTCAAGGAAAGCAGAGTATCGAATTGCAGAAGAACGTCGTTGCTCCTTCAACACCACCGCTCACCACTACCGTCGCAAATGTGCGACCTTGCCAGGCCGCAGCTCAGAGGCAGAGTGGCGCTAATGTCACCACAGCGGCCTCGCGCGGTGGAGTTCGACGAGGAACATCGGGTACAATGGGAACAACTACGTCGACCACAAGCGCAAGGTTAGCGAGCGTGACTTCAGTGAGCAATGCTGCTTCACCAAGAGTGACTCCTTCAACGGTCGCAGCTAGCGTTCGTGTGCCTCACCACTCAGCTCACGCTCACTGTCTCACACCATCTGCTTCGGCCAATACTTCTGCTGCTACTTCCACAGCTGGCACCAATTTCAGGTTTCCTCTTAATTCTTTCTCACTTTAACTTGTTTGAGTGTGCTTTTTCATTGTTGCTTTTTATCTTTGTATTTGTTTGTGTATGTGTGGCGAGAGGTGGCTTGTTCGCTTACGTATAACTCATGTTGAAACACTAAAATAATTAGTGGGTTATGGATGCTAAAACATTGTTAAAGCTAGTGGATACTAATACTGTTCGTTGGACTGCATTGCTGAAGTCAAAATTGTGCTAGCATTTTGGCGGATTCTGTGTTAAAGTAACACATGAGTTTTTAGTTTTTGCTTTCGTTTGAAACAAGCAGTTTCCAATTGCAGTACATTATAACCACTGTTAAAGAGTATTTATTGAGTTCGTTTTTCATTTAGAAAGTTGAAGTTAGAGTTAAACATAGTAGCTGGGCGGCGGCGTGGAAATGAAAGAGAACGCTCGAGTGAGATCGTTAAAATAGCTTAAATCCGGCGGTGTGGCAGTTTCTTAGGCGTACATGCGCATTTCTGTGCTCATTTCCGTCCGCTGTCTCCAACAAATGGGGTGATATGACTCAAAAAATTATGATTCCGGGGATTCGCACAAAGTTTTTGCGCCAAAATAAAAAGGTTGAGGGTGTTTTTGGAAACGTTAAAAGAATCGCACAAAAGTTTCTGCTTCCGGTGACTCTTGGAAAATTTCCCAAAGACAGCGCTGGAACGTTCACGTGTGTTCTGAAAACTTGGAGTCCTGTTGAACGATAAAACGACCCTTTAGAGTCATAAAATCGTCACCATGGCATCCTTGCGTTAAATGAATAACTGGATTTGTTTTGCTGCGATCGATGAAACACAGTTGGGCGCAATAACGGGTATCCATTCCCTTTCTCCCTGCATACCCCCCCCCCTGCGCCCTCTTTTGACCTTGCGATTGATGCCATGAGGTAATTTTCGGAAATAATACTTTCAAAGAAATAGTGGGGAGGAGTTTTTAAAAAAGAGAAAAGGATTCTCAGACTAAAGCTGTTGAAGGTTGAGGCCATCAGCAAGCTATGAAATTGGGAAGGATAAACTTATATATGTTTCATCCAGTTTACATATTTATATATTCCTAATGATTATGTAAGGGCCGATTTTAATATGACTCAAACTTAGCGAAAATATATGAGGGCGAGTGAGTACATTGTTGTCAAGCGAAACCGAAACACCCGATCTTTTGCTGTGCAACTGTCACGCCGTTGATAGCTCACTGTTACAGCACCTGCCGGGGAGGTGGGGACTGGCATGTAGACAGCATCTTTACTCGTCATCGCATATTTTCACTGAACCGAGTCACACTGAAATGAGCTCCAAAATGATCGTTGGCCATATATACGACCTGATCGCAAACCACGTTAGTTGCACTGTGATTATGGCGCTTTGCGTTCATCAGGTCTGTTACGTTATGTACGCAATGGAATTGATGGGATATAGTAACAATTAATGACGAGCAAAGTGGGTATGCAGTGGTGTAGGTAGGGTACCTATAGGCTCAAAGCTTTTTATGGGTGAAACGAATACAAGTATTACAGACTGATATAATGATAAAGTAAACATTGCGAGGTTGTTTAGTTGTTTCGCTGAATTCGAGCTTATCGATTACTAAACGTACTGCTTGCTAACAGAGAGTACAGATGTCGCAGCGAAACGTGAGATTACTTTCTCGTTATTGCTATAGATGGTTTAGTTGGATGCCTCTCTTAGTTAATTCCGCCAATTGTTTGTTTTGTCTGTCCTTTATTTCGATGCCTAGATTGCGTACAAATATGTATTTCATCTCACTGACTTGTAATGAAAATTGTACAGCATTTGATGAACAGTCTGTTTTTTAATGAATTTGGTTGATAGGTGCAGTCATTCGGTCGGTCAAAAAAATGAGGCGGTTAGAGGCAAACAAGAAAAACAACTCTCTGAACTGCAGTATGCTCCGCTTGGAATTGAAGTGTCACAAATTTCATTGCTTAGCGTGGCAGCGAATTTGTGGTCATATTATGGCGTTATTGGCATTTTTTTTATTTGAAAGTGAAATGATGTTTGGCGTCCAATTGAGCATATTATTTTATCATTTATTGAGCAACTGAAATTATTTTTTTGTTGCATTTTAGCAGCAAAAAGTTTTGGCAACTTTGACAGCAAAAAAATAGTGAGTCGCTGAAAGGAGGAAATACTTGTGAACCTGTTGACTTGGACGTAAGTGAAAACAGGTGCGGGCGGACAGAAATTTGGTAACAGAAGTGGACCCATCGGACAAAGATTTTTACCCATAAATGCCCAAAAAAATGATCCACTTGTTAAGTTGAAAATTTTGATAACGCATAATTCCATTAGGTGGATCAAGGAAACGTTTATTTGTATGCAGTCTTCGTTGATTTCTAATTTATATATGGTTGAATATCTGTTGCTGCTCTGCAGTGAGCGCAATCCGAGTGCATGATCGCATGCAGTCCGATTTGTTCTATTTCTCGTGCGTAGACTAATCTCAGCTTTTGTCATATATTTCATTTATGGCTATTATTTGAAGACAGTAGGATAAGGAGGGAGTTCTTATAGAAGAGGGAAAGAAATAACGAGAGACAAATTTAGGTTCTTCATGGCAGCTTTCTTTTTGGAAATACAGGTAGAGAAGGACACAGGATGGGAATAACATTTTTGGGAGATTGGACGAAGCAAGGTTGAACATGAGGGCGGACTTGGAAAATAAAAACACTAAACTATTGTGGTTCTTCGTTTGCTGCCTCCTAGTGCCTGATTTAGGTCGTAATATTTATATGCGGCATGTGTTTTTTGAGTTTGAAATGTGCAAGATGTCTTTCGGTGGAGTGCTCATGCTATTTGGCTTGCATGCGCAAAGTTGACGCTGTTGCTTGTTTCTATTGCATAAGCTGGCGGTAGAGAAGAAAATAGGTAGGTTAAGGAAACTGACCACGATATAGTGTGGTATAAGTAAGTTCAGTGATTAACTGGTGCCAGTAGTGGACGCATTCCGCAAATATTTTAAACACTGCAGTCGTTTGTGCAGTATCTGCCTTTTACTGCTCCAACTGTCGATTGTACGCAGACGACCTCGCCCCTCCTTCCCGCTTTCCCCCAGTCTTCGGGAAATTTTGCACTGTTCTGCACAAACTCAAACTCTTGCACTGCTGCATTTCTTCCACTGCAGTTATGGAGAGGATGGGGAGAGGGGGGGAGGGAAGAGGATGGAGAGGAGTGAATGCGTATGCTGTTAAGTCGATGTATGCTTATGGTGTTACCGCGGCATAGCCTTTGTGTAGCGATGCTGTTTGCCACCAGTCGACTTTGTTGCTCCTAAATTGGTTCTAAAATAGAACCCTTAAAGTACATACACTCGTCCGGTCTCCTTGTCGTGATTACCGTTGTTCATTCATTCTTGGTAGATAACGCCAACTGAGAGGCGAAGGGAAACATGTGTTTCGTGTTTTTTTTTTTTCATAAATGATGCAAGCTCATTGATGAATAAAGGGGGTCCATAAAAACTTCACAGCGCTGCTTCTCAATAATGCATTAAGCGAGGGAAAACTAACATAGGAAGGAGTGAAAATTTTTAAAATTTTGTCGGGTTTATTGGCTTAAGCGTGTTTCGAATTTCTCTACCATGCCCATTCGAATAGGTCCATGATCTCGTGTGGGAGTTCTTTTGATTTAGGGGGTACTTGCAGAATGTCGGGAGGCAAGACGTGCACATGGCTTAGTTTGGCGGGTCAGTGAAAATGAAGAACCCAAGCCCTTTTACACCCCCCACCCTTTCACCGTCATGACCAGGAAAACGAGCGACCGCGCATGTGGATTACCACGGGAGGTGTCTCTTGTGGAATTCCCAAGCAGTCACAGACTGATTGCATGTGAGGGGTTCCCAGCAATCATTGTTTGCAGGCTCAAGCGTTCACTGACCTTTTGTTACAACGAGTCTCCGAGTTAACCACTGATTTCGCTTACCAGATATCCTCACCCGATTATTGAATCTTCGCAGTTGAGGGATCCCCAAGTAGTCATTGATCCAAAACGTGAATACGCGCAGATTCTTTGCATGGCCTAAGTCGTTCATCTTTTTCCGTCCGTTCTTTCTATATCGACAAATGGTCGACTAGTTGAGTGCGCTCAAAACAGCCTCGCGTGGAGTAAGTAGATCTGTGCGCATGCTGAATTTTGCATTACATGAAAAGAAACAAAAAAATTGTCCTAAAAAAAGGAGAGAAGGAGAGTGTTGTGTACATTTTTCGCTTTTGTCTTCATTCAACTGATTATTCGGGATTATGTCAGTCGACTTCTGTACAGTGCATCTTTGCTTCGGAACGAGCGGCTTATTCCCATCTGAAGTGATAAGGGCTGATTTGGGTTTGAAATGTATATGTTTGAATCAAGATCTATTCGAACTTTTGATTTTGTGAACTTTATTTTACGAGTTCCCAGTCAGGCCGTATAGTTCAACAAATTGGCTTAGAAATTCAAAAAGGTTTCTTCAGGTGTATGCATTTCATTCCGAATTCAGCTGTGGTCACTTCGAATCACATCGATTACAAAAATACCTCTTTGAACGGGGAGTACCACCGATCTTGGGAGTTTGCTTGCTTTCGCGCTCTGTCTTCAACGGTGTTAGCAATAAGCGACGTTGGAGCTTAGATCAAACGACGCTTGTAGCCGAGTTTATTATTCGTGTTTGGCGTTGGACCATTCTGAGCGTTCAGACTTTCTACTAATCTAAAACGTTTTCCAAAGACATCAATTCTCCTCATATTTTGTTTGCACGGGAACGGTGCTGTGGTGGCGTATGGAAAAACCAGCTTGCACATCTACGATTTCCAAAAGATGCTGGGTAACACAAAGACATCCTTCTATAGTAATTGAGGGGTTCCGCTGCATATAGCTCATTTTTGATGCGCAGTGATTAGCAGTGCTTGTGCGATGGCAAAGGATCGGTGATCAGTACTCGCTGTTCTCAGCTAAAGGCCAGAAATCGGAGTGGAGGAGTGCGCGCATGAGGTGGGTTAGTAACCATGCTCGATCAGGAGAGGAAGGATGGGACAGACTGGAAGAATTTCGCTTTTTTGGTTTTAATAAATAGAAATTTTCTCAGTGGAGGAGGAATATCATTTTACGCATTTTAATGGAAAGCGTCACTGTGTTTTCAAATAGTTTTCTCTCGTTCTGGTCAAAAGTGAGTAAGGGGATTCTGAATATTGCCTTCATCCTCACCTTCCCTTCCACATCAGTCTTCGATCTCGGCACGCATTTAGGGGTGTTAACTAAATTGAGGTTGATTTGTGGTTTCTTTGTGTATAGTTGTTGCATGGCATGTGGCATTTGCTAAGGTTGAGTTTTTTGTTGAAGGTGGGGCACCATCCAGTGCAATGATCTCGTTTCTAGACGTGGTGATGGGGGTCGTTTCTCGATGCGCACCGCCTCGAGCGGGGGCGCTTCATCGCGAGGCCAACCGTCCAATCGCAATGTCGTCGCAAGGCCGCCGTTTCGTGTTGGAGGCAACACGAGGATTTCTACGGTACTTTATAACTTTTTTTCATTGAGTCATTTCCAGTGGAATGAGATGTAAGTTAGCTTTCGGATATTCTCAACTAGAATAGTCAGGTTGATGAATCGGTTTTTATTCACTTTCAGAACAGAGGGTTATCTAATAAAGTGGAAAACCTCCGAAAATCGTATAACAGCTAAGTTTTGAGAGGTTAATTACAAAAATATTCTGACGTCGCCTTAGTATTTGAATGCTTTACTGCGATTTAGGTCATCGTTTTCCAGTTAACACAGCTACAAAGATTAAGTTGTACAAACCGGTCCTGAGACCCCATTTATTTAAACGGTTTTCAAAGGAAGACCTTTGATTGTTTGTGCCAGGGTTACGGTTCTTCGGGTGGGCAGAAGGAAAGCGCGGAGATGACCGCATGGTTGAGAAGGAAAGACTACAACCCAATGAAGGCTGCTGCCGAAGCGCGTAAATTGCAGCAATTTAAAGCCCGGTGAGTAATCTAGTTATTAACTTTCCTCTTCGTTTCTTTTTATTTTCTTTTTGAGCAAAGAGGCCTGCGTGGACGTAATGTACTAAGTGCAGTGTTGATGTTGCGCCGCAGTGCAGTATAACTCGTTTTGATGAATCTAGTTTTGTGCGTCCCAGCCCCGAACAGCAGAGTTTGCTACCACCCTCTCGATTGAACGATCTGCTTTGTTTGATTTAGCCGATCAACTATTTTTTCACATGACGACTAACTTTAGTACTAACCTACTCAGTCCTGCTTAAATGAAGTGATTCATTGGAAGTTCCTGTACGTACGACTCGTTGGCTGTGCCCCTTGTTGACACGCAGATTTTTTTTATTTGACGAGTCATGACTCTCCTGAATGATTCTTGGTTGATATCCCCTCCTCCACCCCCTCCCCATCCTTTCCGCTATGATCTTCCAGCCAAATGGGAGAGCGAATTGTTGTAATTGACAATGTGCTATTAACATGTGGACATGGCACGAAATGAACTGTTTTTCCTTGCTCAGCCTCCAGGATATAACTGATGAATGTCCGACCTATCGCGTTGAGTGAGTTTCTATGCTTCATATATTTCCGCTGTTGTGTGTCGTTATACGTTGCCACTGCACATGAGCAAGCTAAGTTGGGTACAGCTGAACAACAGCATTTTAGCTGCCTGCAGCGTAAAGCGTTCTGATGTGCTCACTAAAACATACCGTTTTTATTTATAATATTTTGAAATATTTTTTTCAATTTGGCCTTAAATCTTGCGCTAAATTTGCCTTCAGCAAAGATTCAGTTCCTTTATCCTTTGAATCAAATCGACCAGCCTTTCTGCCCTATACCTCTTTCATCTGGATAGCGTGTTCTTTAGATAGGAACAATGAAAAAAGTACAGTACGCATTGAGAGTTGTGTGGGTGTACATGTGACTAGCATCCCTCTGCAGCGTCCAGCATAGAATATTTCCGAGCAACATAGAATAGAGAAAGCATGGCTGCTTATTCCACTGCCTTTGCGTGAGAGACTGTTTGTGTTGGTGCTGCACGACCAAGTTGTGATGGCATATTTTACATGGTGTATATTTGCTTGCAAACTTTGAATGTTGTTACAATGAATTTATTGTTTTCCTATAGTGCAGACGATCTATTGAACTTCTTTCAATACAGACTATTTCTGTCACCTAACGAAAGTTATTTTCCCTGTTGTAGTGATGTTGCTTTTTTTCCCGGTAGTTTTGCCATGCTGGACTTACCGACTTGATAGTTCCAGTCCTTGGGACGCTTCTGTAAACGACTTATGTTATTCTCATTTCTAGCCTCGTCGTTGGCGCTAATTTACTCGATATTCCCATTTCACTTTCACGCAGCCTTGCGAATAGAGCGAGCACTGTGCAGCATGCTTATGCACCGCCGTGACATTGCTCTAATAAAGCAAGTCTGTACTGATTTTACTTGATTTGCGAACAAACGATTTGGAAGTCACACATTACTTAGTTCCTTTTTTGGAGCAATCGTCGGCTTCGCTTCCCCAAACATGGTTCGATTATCATCCATTTGTGCACCGCGTATGGCTGCAAAATCTTGAAAGTGGTTTTCCGCATAGAACAGTGCCTCCACAGAAACGCGCTATTTCAGAGTTTCCGACCACATTAAACCCAGCAGTTTCCTTTGGAAGTTTGACAGTGTTTTACGGGATTGTTATATGTGAATTATTTGCACTTTTTTTTTTACTTTTCAGAACAGACCATTTCACATCGAATCGGTCCATTTCGTTCCATCAAGGTTCACGAGCGGAGCCATCAACTGCACTTGTAAGTGACGTATTTTGCCATCGTTATCTTCATTTCCACTCATATGATTTACCTTAGTTTAGCTGAAATGGTCGGATAGTAAGGCAGCAATTTTGTTATGCACTAGAAAGGGTGAGGGAGATGGGAAGTTTCCTTATCGGCTAACAAATTTGCTAATTGTTGTGAACTGCCAAATCTTATCTCGCTATCTCGCTACCTGATCCGTATTTGTAGATTTATCGACAAGAACATAGCGTTTATGATGAGCATACATTTGTTATTGATTGTTATTGAATGAATATGGCCGTATTTTGGAGGCCAGTGATGCGGAGTGCAAATTGTTCCTTTCCTCTTCCACTTTTTCTGTTAAAAGTCCGTATGCATGCGTGTTACTTTAGAGGAGGCTGACTAGAAAGGAGTCTGGTTATGTACTTTACAGCTCATAAATTCATTGCTATTTTTTTCCTTTAAGCTATAAGCGAGTATTGTTGCAGCAAGGTCGCGAAATGGGTAAATCGCGATGCAACAGATCACATGACGATTTGGCAAGCGAAGACGGATGTGGACCTGAGACGATCCTTGCCAGCTATTCGAAAGGAATTACGAGAGACCTGAATCGTTTAAAGCTGGCCGAAGGATCGTCTGCAAAGAAGGTTTTTTCATCATTCATTATGATGTTATCGCCTCTACCTTGCGATGAGATTGAGACAATCGCATTTCACATCTCGACTTCAGGCAAAGCTTGAAGGTGGAAATCGAAAAAGGGCAGTTGCAAACGGATGCAAATGAAGTTGTACAATCTCCAGTAAAGTCCTATAGAAAGGCGTCTAGTCTTGTGGATTTCTCGAGCTTTGCAAAAGTTATTTTCTTATTGGACTGAAACTCGAAATTTAGCAGTGTTCATTAACACTTTCTTGTGTTATCGAGTAACTATAAAGGAAAGCTCAAACAAGCACTTCGGAAGGCTGAATTGTTCATAGTTACAAGCTATGAGTTAACTGTAGTGTCTTGCTGGTAAATCAGATGTCGTATTTCTTTTGGTACACATTTTTCAAATCAGTCACCAGCTCTTTCTTTGATCAGAACCCGGATAATGGTCGAGATCTAGAACACCTTACTCATGAACGATCTACGTAGGGGTAAGCATTTCCCTCCCTTTCTCCAGTCGATTTATGAAACAACGCTCTTGCTGAGGTCATGATTGCTTGGACGAGAATATAGTTGTAGTGGCACATCAGTGTTCCCCTGGGTTCTTGGAGTGCTTCTGCTTTACCAAGAGAGCGTGCACAGCAGTGAAAAGAAATAATAAGCAAACTTTTACATAGAACAAAACAGTATTCAAACAATTAAAAATTCTTTTACTTGTTTGAATATCGTTCTCTTTTATGAAGCGCTTTGTTTCTTCGATGCAGTAGTTTATTTGATGATGCCTTTCAGCCACAAGTATCCGAATTAGAAAAGGCAGTGCAACAGCTCGCGCTGAAGTGCAATCGAAGCATCGAACTGATTAGGTGTGCACACGTTCTTTCGTTTCTGCTTTTATTACTGACGTTTGCTTTTGCATCTTTGCAAGTTGGAGGCAGGCGGCATATAAATGAACTAGTGCGGTGTGTTCTAAATTAGAGTTAACAGTCAGTTATTTTCAGCTGTATGTTTCATTAATGTTAAGATATCATTTGTATGAATCACTGTTAGCAAAAGATCCGCTTTCGATCTCGTGTTGTTCTTCGCGTTTGATTTTATCCTTCTTTGTAATGTTGTCATTCCGATAAGTGATTTTTGCTATGTATGAAAACCGTAGAAGGGGAGGAATGGGCTTGTGTTGTATCCTTCCCGTCCTCTTCGTAACAATTTATTGGAGCTGAGCTCGATCGTACCCCATCCTCCTTTCTGCTGCAGAAATGTGTTATATATTTAATCATATGGAAAGCTTGAACGGTTTTGACAGTATGTGGATTTACAGTCGTTTACTGAAGATATGCGAACTGTTAAGAAGTAGAGCAGATTTCGTGGCGTCGGTTTGCCAAAAGCCTTCTGAGCATGGTGGTGTTTATCTGCAGGAAAATTTTCAAGTGTGAATCACCTACTTCCCCTTAGCCGTTGCACACAAATGTATTTTGCTACAGAGTTTGTCCACAGCCTCGCATTAAGTGATATCTGTTGGAAGAAGTGAATGGTTTGAAACTCTTGATAGCGTTTGCATCGTGTGATATTTAGTTATCACATCACCTTCGGGGTCACTTAATGGCGAAAATTATGCGTGTTCAGGAACGCACACCAGGGTCATTTGTCTGAGTCGGTAGAGAGCCTGCTGGAGCGTGCAGTACAGCCTACTAATGCGCGTGATACTTCGGTTGCCGATCAGCTGGATCGACTTTCAGCTGCATTTGATGCTATTCAGAAATACCTTGAGGTACAGTTAGATTTCCTCCTTATTCACTTCGTATTTGAACGTCACCCATCTCATTCCTGTCGAAAAAAAAAATGAAAGATTTCTGCGTGCAGGTCTTGAGTTTGACTCTGTAGCCTGATATCTTTTCTGTTCTCACTTTGAAACAGGAAGGAGATGTGAAAATGGAAAATTCCAGGAGGCTTATGAACTTATCGATGTGGGTTTCAACTGTTTTTCGTGCATTGAATGCGTGGGGGATAAGGTATGCTATTAGATGGAACATTCGAGCACTAGTTGTACTCCAGTTTTGCATTAAATTTTTTTTAATGCGTACAAACCCGAGGGACCTTCTAGTTTTAACGGCCGTCGAAGATCGGGCTTCTATTAAAGGCAATGCTTGTATTTTCTTATGACTTGCGGAAAACAAACCATTATCTCTCATGGCTTAGTTTTAAGCGACAATTTCGTGTATAAACAGCCTTCTTGAGTCGGAAAAAAAAAACATGCGCACTATGACCACTTACAATGGCTACCTTATTTAGTAGCACGTTACTGGTGAGCACTAGTGATAGCACGACATTGGTGAATGGAGGGGTGTTTTAATTTGTGGGTCACGTCTATTCAGGGGGGGAGGGGGAAGGACCTGTACTGAGGGGAATATGGTAATAAGCGCCTTTGTAGGTTTCGTCGACGCCGACTTCTGCACCATCGTCACCGTCAGCGGGCTCTGTCTCTCCAGTGAGGTGCTGCCCCTCATCCAACTCGTCATCACCGAGTCATCAACGAGGAACGTTCAGAAGTAGACTCGTCACACCGAAAAGGAGCCCATCTGGTGGACGAACAACTACGAAGTCGTGAGCGCAACGCTCGAGAGATCACCGCTCTTGTGAGGGGGAAGCGATGTTATTTGATTAGTTGGGATATTCTGGGAGGCGTTCGAATTTTTGGATTTGTTGTCATGAATGCTGTTTTTTGTTGGCATGTTAAGAACGTGAGGAGGGAAGAAAGTATGAGCACCACATCCACTTATTATAAAATAAATGGGACTTCATTCCGAGCGGTCATCTCATTGTACCTTATACTTCTTACTTTACCGTTTCGTCTTCTATTTTTTTTATTCTAATTTCTTCTTCATTGATTACTGCAAAACTGATACAGCGAATGTCACTTCGCTTAATTAAGCAAATAATTGCCATGCCATCTTTTAGTACGAAAGCACATAGAATTATATCATACCATATTTCATACTCAGTAATTTATGGTAAGTGCGCCTGCATTTTGGTGCAATGGACCATCGCGAGATGACGGGTGTTTTCATTGAGCTTTTAAATGACAAAACAAAATCGTTTGCATCGCAAAATGGTCCTACAAGCTCTTTTTCCTTTTCTTTATGTTGTGTTGTCGAAATGGCGTTTAACTGCTACGGTTGACTGTGAGTGTTGGTATTGAAGTGGTCCGCTTATTATACGCGGAGCGGAGGAACGGGGGAGGGGATGAGTTTGCTGCTTCATAGATTTCATAGGAAAATTCCTGAAACTTACAGTTTTCAGTCGTAGGTTCGGATTTTAAAATTCAGCATCGAACGTTTTATCGGTCTTTAGCGTGCTATCATACGTAGGTGATTTAAGTGATCGTTCGTCATATGCTTTTGGATTTCGGGTCGTAAAGAAAGTGCTATGAGACGAGCGTCCGATCTGCGCCGTCATTTGTCACGTGTGGTAACATATGCGGTGCCAGGGGTTTTTTTTTAAAATTTTCCATACCATTTGACATAGGACGAGAGTCACTGAAAAAAAAACAGTGTTGTTCTGTTTGGTTAAAATTAAAATAAGTTGTCTGTCGTGGAAAATAGAAATTTGTCTGTGACTGGAAATAATGAAAAGGAAAATTAGAGATGGAGGTACGTCTTTTGTATGTAATGCTTTACGGGAATCACAGTCACTTTCTGAGTGAATACTAGTGGTATGTTGCCGAAGGATATACGGCTACTGTGCAACATGTTCGCATTATTTTAAATCTGTTCTCTTCGCTAGGAATCGAATTTTGCGCCAGTATATTTAAGAGTCTGGAATCTAGTCGACTTGTTTCGACCAGTGTTTTATTTTTAATCATTGTTCAGGTTTACATTAAAATATATGGTGATAATATAAGTGAATATCGTAATGCATGTTTTAAAAACTTAACCAGTTCTTTTTTTAAATTGCATTATATGGTAGGCCAAGTGGTTAAGTGTTTATGCTATGAAATACTTCGTATGCGATATGCACGGTATCGGGTTTGGGGGAGGGTACATAACACGGAATTATTTTAGGGGAATATTTGTTTACGTGAAGATTTTTGGTTGAACTGTGATATTGACGTGCTGTTGAGAGTGAACCACGGCTTACCTTTTTTTCTTACATTTTTATTTGTCAATTTAGCAATGAAATGACAAAGTGTTATAGTTACTGCTTTTAGTGAAGATCTAATTATTTCTATAGCCTGAGTAAGATATCGGAATAGTATGTTTGTGATGTTGCCTTCGGGCCAAAACGTTGTCACAGGCTGGCCCAGTGACAAGTGTTTAAGAAAAGATTTGGGGAGGGGATGAGGGTGGGGGAACAGGTGAGCACATGTGCGCAGAACCCATAGGCAGTTGCGAAAAGGTACGGGCAACCTCATGCCTCGGATGGGTTTTTCGGCACTTCAAAAATTTCTGCATTTTTGCACCACAGAAATTCGTTTCAGCGTTGTGGAAATTATGATGGTGTGCAAAGATTCCTCCTTCGCACATCCCACATTGCGTTTGATATTTAATCATGCAGCTGAAGAAAGAAGGGGGATGATAGACTGTTGGGTATGGGGTGGGGAGGGGGGAGGGGAGAAGGTAATAAAATCAGAACATTTAACACGTAGAAATGCTGGTGTTGTTATCGTATCCGGCCTGTTCGGGACGCAACAAGTTTTCCGTTCGCGGAAAACACAGCGCTTTCCGCTTTTTGTTTTTCACTTTTCGATGCTCACTGAAGGCAGCAGATTTCTTCTCGTTCCCTTGCTTTGTAATTTTTCAAATCGGCTGTCGTAGTTCACATCATGGTGCTGACGGTGCAAGTTTTGCAAGCCTTCAATTTGGCCGAGATACATGGCCATTAGTTGTAGGGAGGTTACCTGTTGGCAAAACTCCTACAGTGTAAGCCAAAGAGTCTTGCCAACCTTTTCCCTCAGCTTTTCCAACCACGGCATCTAGGACATTGCGGCGCATAGAAGAAAATTGCCAACCAACCCGGTGGGCATCTTTTGATCCATAGAGTAATCAACTTCAATTACATCATAGCCAAAAATGTCGCAATAAAGCGTCGCAGAACCTCGGACTAGTTTTGTGTAATGTTACTGTGCAGTTGAGCAGTGAGTGCGTAATGCTAAAAGAAGGTCAGGGGAATGAACGTGTGTTTTTCAAAAGCTCCGACTCTGCGGACGCTAATCGCTCTAGAGTGTGCGCTTGTTTGTTTTTTCTTCGCGTGCTAGCTTTCTAGGTTTTCACGCAGAACTGCGACTATCGAAAAGTAGTGGATATCCCCTTTAAAATCGGGAGCTGGGCCACGCAGATGGAATCACTCAGTTAAAAAGCCGTATCGGTCATGTAGCCTTTGCCTTTACATGTGGTTCATTCCCAGTGGTCTGACTGGCACTGGCTTAATGCGTACCGTGAAACTGATCCGGAATTGGTTTTTCTTTCATATCAGTCATTCGGAGAATGTATGGTGTTGTGGGGAGGTGTTCGAGGGGACGAGTCGGGAGGCAAGGTGCGTTTTTGTGGCTACAGCAGTGCATGGTTAGGAAGGCATAATACTTAATTATTCGCATTGTTTTTGTTTTCATTTCAGTTGTGATCGGTTTGCACATCTTTTCCTCGTTTTTGCGCAAACGTTCATGTGTTCGACTGATTAGTGCATCGTGCTTCTCCCTCCAGCTTGTCTCGCCTTAAAGTAGCCAATAGTTTTGAGTCTCTTGCAGTGTCATCAGTTGTTTCGTTGCTTTCATGGAGTCTTGCGTAGCTCTTCTCCCTCCTATCTCGCTCCAGACCAGTGATACCAGAGGGAGGGTATGAAGGGACAAGTGTGCATATGCGTTGAATGGCGTGGTCGCCAAGAAGAGTACGGGGAGGGGGAGGAGGGATTGACGCATAAGAATCGTTTTATAATTTCATCTTCAAAATGATGTTATGCAGCCTGACAGTGAAGTGTGTTCGTTGTTTATAGTCCTTTTTCAATTTTGAAAGCATCTGATTTGGCGTTCAGTCTGTGTTGTATATCGTCCAGTTAATATTAAATTTTACACTCTATCCCATGCGTACAGGCACTGTTTATTATGTGCACGCAGTCGTCACTCGCCGCGCAGCCGATCGCAGCCGATCGTTTTCTGCTGCCGACGACTTTGGCTCGAGATTTCGCTAACTTTTTGATGTCTCGATCTCCCATTAGCATTTCCATTTCCTGGTTTTCCACCAGAATTTCGATCGTTTGATGAACCAACACAAAACACACGTAGGTCGCATCGCATACATTAGCATTTGGATGAACTAATATAGAAAACAGACTAGATCGGACGTATCAGCACACGGTTAAAAAATACGAAGGACGAACTAGATCTCATAAAGAAACGCGAGAGTGGAAAGCTCGCTACTGCTTAACCACACAACGAAGCTGCATATCGTCTAATCTGAAGAATTATCATAAGCGTTATCAGTAAGGCTTTTGCTCAGATGGTAATGAAACTATATTAAGAGAAATGACTTGTATCATTATTCGGTATTTATGTGATGAAAGAAGAAACGAACGTCAGGCTTGGAAAGTGTTAATAAATAACTTAGTTGTGTTGACAGGATTGTTTGGTAAACTTTGCTTACTGACGGAATAGAGGTGTAAAACACCATGTGTGTGAATTCTGCCTTTCCATAGATAGGGGAACTTGGTAATAGCATAGCTAGTGTAAGCTCTACGAGCGGTGCAGTCTAAGACAGCAATACCCCCGCATCCCTGCCTGCGAGGTGCTCAGAGCTCTAGCCAAAAACTCGTTCTTCAGCAATGATCAAAAGTGAGCTCTGTCGAGAGTGTCTAATGGCTCACAGATACATGCACTTTCGTGATTTATCTGTGAGCTAATAAAGCAAAATTTTGGTGCTTACCATATGTCCCTATTGTATGAGAACTAGTCGTTTCACGCAACCGTCAAGGAAACGGTGAGGTGAAGGGATAGAAATATTTTTGTATTTCTATCCTCTCTCCCCATCTGAGGGATGGAGGGGTATGCCAATCACGCTTTTGCATCGGGGGAGAGGTGCAGGTCGCCAGACATCCAAATCTTATTTCACAATGTAGTATTTCATATACCATGTACTCAACACGCGAAAAACGCTGAAAACTTTCTCCTCGTGATAAAATTTGAAGACGTCTTAGGATGTGCTGTTTTTCGAGACTGACCGCTTTGTCAGTCTTTTTCGCATGTTGAGTACATGGTATATGAAATACTACATATTATGAAATAAGATTTGGATGTCTGGTCAGTCTCGAAACTGTCATTCAAAAAAACAGCTACTGATTATAAAATCAATCATAGGCGCTCGCAGAATGTTTTTATAGGTGATTTCTTACAGGCTCTCAAACGCTGAGAAAATTTGACTTGCTGGGCTATTTTCGTTTCTTTTCAGCGCTTTTCCGGTCCTCCATGTAGTGTACTCATACGTCCTTCCAAACAGTAAACACAGGAAAGCAGTACCACAAAGTCCATCGTCTAAGAAGACAATATATTATCACAAAGGCACACCGTCACCCTTCAAGAGGGCGTTGCATTTGCAATCATCCATACCGATACATCTCTTTGCTGCTTACAACTTTCTTCAACCGGCAAACCAGACTGGTCGATGACATCATAGCAGCTGATGTTTGTATCTACAAATCAATAAAAAGCCGATATGGTATGTCGAACTGCTCAAGATTACAGGCACACTGAAGTGGAACACATTCTTTTTTTGCAAGTCGCCGAATCTTTGAAACGCGTTGACTTTGTGTCAATGCAGACATTCAAAGAAACGTTTTGGTCTCCGATCACCTCAGCGGACGTGTTCAGCACTGAACTAGGATGCAGCGGAAGTATACGGGACAGTGGCGAGGGATAAAAAGGGACTTCCGTTGAAGAAAACGTATGGCGTCTCCATGAAAAACTTGAGAAGCGACAGTTCACGACAGTTGTTTTCCGACGACCTCGCACGGAGACAAAACAGATCGAGTGCGTTGAGCGCCGAACGGGAGAGTCGCTCGCCCGATGTCGAACTGGTTGACGCTCGCGTGCGCACCGTTCTTGAGCTGGTTGCGCAAGCCATTCGACTGCAGTGTTTCAGCAGTTAAGTTGATATACGTTTCAGCATGTGTAGACCTCAAGGGCCTGCGCCCTCGCATCCACCAACGCTTCTCGCACCTCCTTCTCCAGCGGTAGGATTGCTTGTTTGCTCCGCTCAATCTTAATTTATCTCAGTGTGTAGATTCAAAACTTCATTTACATTCCGTTTGGACTAGCAATGCTTGTGCGATAATAATTTCCATTGGTTTATGTCTCACATGAATAATATCGATTTACCCACGACGTCATTTGTTGTGCACCGTAAATTTTGCTACAAGAGATAATGAAACGCTTGTTCTGCGATAAGTAATTCTTATAAAAATCAACCATAAACTATAATGGTCAGTTTCTTTCGTGCGTAGATGGAAACGCTTTTCATCGTTGCTAATCTTCAATTTGTTGGAAGTGTTCATTTCTCCATACTCACGCACAGGCTTAGTTATACATCACATTCAACTCTTGGTTTACCCCTTTCTGTTGTTGGCGTAAGCTTTAGTTTATCCAAAGCATGTAATTCATGCTAGTTTCACTTCATAAGTTTAACTTTGGAATCACATTTAATGTGTCTAATGAATCTTAGCGTAATCGCAGATGCGGTTCAGACCGTCGAGGAGAAATTTCCAAATGTTGGCCGTGAAGATTTTTCGGGAAAGATAAGGAAACGTTGCGATGACAAAAATCGGATAGGAATCAATGCACTATCAGCTTCATAGCCGTCTTGGTTGAAATAGCACTGTTCAAAGTGAACTGAACTGACGATTTAGGTGGGACCCGAGCCAGACTATTTTATGGACACTTCTACTGTTGTGCCTATTGCTGCTGCATTCCCCGTCATTTATTATCTTCTCAAATGCGTACTCAGGTTAGCATGGTCGAGAACGTGCAAGACTAATACCTGTCCACAGTTTCCTAGCTGAGGACTCAAAGATTCAAAGGCAGCTGTAATTTCATCGATTTCCTTCATCGATGCAGCTGGCAACCATACTTAGGACTAAGGGTAACCATCTCTTTTTGCCGACAACAACCTTAACAACCAATTCTTCTCGCATCCGTTCATTTTGCCGACAAGGGTTTGCAACATCGAAGGGGCTTCTGTTTAGTTTTCGTTTTATACATTTAGCTTAGATAACGTCGTTCCTTAATCGTTACTCGACCGACCCTTAACCCTTTCTTAACTTCACATTGACCCCTTAATCTTCCCTAAACCGTCCGTAAATTAGCCTTTTCTCAATCGTCCCAATCATATATTAGTCGTTCGTTAATCGTGAAATGACCTTTGGCCGTACTAATACCTGTCCACAGTTTCCTAGCTGAGGACTCAAAGATTCAAAGGCAGCTGTAATTTCATCGATTTCCTTCATCGATGCAGCTGGCAACCATACTTAGGACTAAGGGTAACCATCTCTTTTTGCCGACAACAACCTTAACAACCAATTCTTCTCGCATCCGTTCATTTTGCCGACAAGGGTTTGCAACATCGAAGGGGCTTCTGTTTAGTTTTCGTTTTATACATTTAGCTTAGATAACGTCGTTCCTTAATCGTTACTCGACCGACCCTTAACCCTTTCTTAACTTCACATTGACCCCTTAATCTTCTTAAACCGTCCGTAAATTAGTCTTTTCTCAATCGTCCCAATCATATATTAGTCGTTCGTTAATCGTGAAATGACCTTTGGCCGTTGGTTAACCGTTTTTTAATCATAACTTAATCATTTCTTAACAGTTGCTTAGCCATGTTTTAGTCATTCGTTAGTTACTCCTTAATCGTCCTTCGGCCGTCTCTTAGTCGTCCCTTAACCACATATGGGGTCCCATTCTTTTATCCTCAGCTGGGAATACGTCTGATATACCATTGATGAATGTAATGCGCTTGCTTGCATTTGAGGTGCGATTATTTGGAATGAGAGATGTTTTCAGTGAGTCTTGCAGTGTCCGTATAGTGGCTGTGGAGCTCAGAATGTTCAGGCATGATCAACTTGCTTCAATGAATCTTTTTTTTTTAAGAACGAGGTCACCTCGAATGAACAGGTGTTCTGTTGAGAGCTCAGAGTAGAGTCAGTGCGCTATATTTGTTCTGGAAAAAAAAAGAACTTTCATGGAGCAGAATTTTAAAAAGTCTTCTAACGCTCTCTAGAACGGATAATGTTGGACGAAGTGGTGATCTGTGATGTCATAGAAGACTGTCGAGGGGTAAGCATTCACCCGAATTAAAAGGAGATAGAGTTCGAAGAAGTTGGAGATCCATTTGCTGCGTTTTCACCTGAATATTAAGTCCATATTTGGGCCGCTTATTCTGATCGCGAAAATGCGCTAACTAAGCGGTGTACCGCAGTATCTTTGCTGAATTTCAATTTCTTATGTTAGGTATGCACGTACGAACATGTTTGATTATCGATTTTAACTATTCTGTTTTTCACGTGTGTTTTGACCGCCAGTGGATGTAGGCTAGCTCTTCTTCTTCCCGCCAGTTCTCATTCAACCAGATCCTCACCAGGCCAGGACCACCGGCTATATAAGGAGCACCTCTTTGGTACAATTTGCCTTTGTTGTTGTGTTCGGTTATCCACCGTGTAGTTTTTGACAGTAAACGTCTGCTCTTCAACTTCGTCTCGGCTCACAACTCGACTCAGCTCGACAGCAGCAGTGGTCGCTGCAGAACACAACATCTCTCTATTGCTTTTTCTCGTTTGGACTTGCACAACCTAACTGAACTGTTTAGGACGCTGGTGAAGAGTCTGCAGGCGAAGGGAGGTGAAAAAGCAGAAGAGAAGGCCAGTGCGATTGGTAAGACGGCTCTGGTGACTAGCGCTACTACTGCTGTGAGCATCGGAGCTGTCAAAGAGCTGAACGCAAAGGGCGCTGTTGTCTATATGCTGTGTAAAGATCTGCAGAGAGGTCAAGAAGTTAGACGAGAACTGACCGATGTAATGAAACTTTTTCATGCGTTTATTCTTACCGCGCCATATCTCTCACTACTTAATTAAAGTTTTAATTAAAGGATGGGAAAGCGCACTAGTGAGACTGGCATATTTATCCGCATTTGACAGTCTCATCCATTGGAAAACGATGGGCCGATTGGAAATCCAAAATGCTTTTTTTTCCTGGCAGGTTGACTGATTGGGAAGATGTGCGGCACGAAATGTGTCTTGTGAACAAACCTTAGGCTTGATAAATACCGGATAAACCGTGTCTCGGGGGATCTCTTCGAACTAAGTTCACAGAAGTATACCATTAGGGATGTTAGATTCAATGGGTTTGTGAAGGAAAAAAATTAGCACGTTACCGCTTGGGCCTTCAGTGCGGCGTCTCGATGTTACTGAGGCAATCGCACGCAGAGCACAGCCATCCCTTCGGATGTTTTAGTCTGTTGTTAACCACCCGCAGGCCTGGCTGTCAGTGGTATGGTGGGAAGCAGTCGGGAATCGAACCCAGGTCTCCCCGCACGTGAAGCGGGGGCTCAACCACTGAGCTATTGCCGTCCATGAAGGAAACAAATGGACCGCACAAATTACAGGAAAAGCGCTCCTTACTGTTGAAATCGTATCGCAGCGTTTCCAAACGCAACAGACCTTTCTCAGTTTGCCGTTTGTGATTCTATCTGTAGTTTAAAACAGAATATTTATATTCTACGCGAGATAAATTTAAAGTAATACGTGCTTTAAAGCTTGGCTGCGACCCGACGAGGCTTATATTGAAAGTGCTCAATGTGGAGGATTTTAACGCCGTACGGGAATTCGCCGATGATTTCCAAAAAGGTTTTTCTGTATTTGTTGAGGAACTATTGAATGACTATCACCGCTTATCACCCCCTTCTGAACTATCACCCCCTCCCCCCTCCCCCCCAACCTTCTGAACCACCGAAGCTCGTTTTGTTTCGAAAGCTGGAGCAAGATGTTTTCTCAGCCACACCACAGTTGCGTCAAAAATGTGGCTTTTGGTTATGAAGCGAAATGGAAACATGACAATTCTCAAAACTCGCGGGGATTCGGGAATACAACCAACTTTTGAAATGCGCGACATTTCATTGCCAATGCAACCTTTAACATAAGCAACGACGAACTGCCCCTCCCACTAATCCCTACAGTGCAGCAAAGCCGATGAAAGAATTGCAGTAAGGTGACGGCTAATAGCGACTTTAGGAAGCCAAGCGACCAATCCATCCGCCTAACGATGTTTTCGACTAATCCCATTTTCTCTCTAACATTTTACGCATACCTCAAAACGATTTTACCGCACTTTGGCGATCTCACCATCGATGGATGGGAATATTAAAAAGCCTTATATATTCCGTGAACTGATAGGGAAGATCGTCAAATAATAAATTAGTAAGAATTGCTACAATGCATTGATCGCAGTTGCACTACTGTTGTCACCGTTTTTACACCACCCGATGTGGGTTGACCGCCACTGTTACTTTGCGACAACATTCATGTCGCCCTCTTCTTGTTGTACATTCAGCGACATCGATTTGAGCTAAAGCGCAGTTGAAGGCTGCTGATTTGGTCGGTGCTATTTCTCTAGCACCATATCAGTTACGCAATCTGACTGTCTGATACTCATTAATCTTCGAAGAGATGTCATACCGAAAAATTCGTGTCCCAAATCGACTTTTGACTGTGATTCTTCCGACTCATCGCAAATATTGTGCACCATCAATACCACGGTTGTGCAGGATGATGATGCTGATTTCAGAGGTTGATCGTCTCGACATCCTAATCAATAATAAGGGTTTGATCTTCCGACCAGAATCAGACGTGGAAACGACGTCATCGCACAATCGAGAACTTGGTTAGCAACGCTTTTCTTCTTAACATCCATAACTACCCTTCCTTAATTTTACATCGACCGTTTCGTAATCGTCGCACAATCCCATGTTAACTGTTTGCAACCAGTTCCCTAGTAGTGTCTCAATCGTCGGTTAAACGTCTCTTAACCATATCTTAACCGTATCTTAACTATTGCTCAGTTACATTTTAATCATCCATTAGTTATTCTTTAATCACCCCCCGCTCGTTTCTTAGCCATGTACGAAAGTTTCCTTCCTCTTATCATTGACCCGAACGGCAAGCGTTGCATCAAAGTGTTCACGCGTGATTTTTGGATTCATGAGGTCATAGTGGCTTGGTGTTAGTATATTATTGGAAGCGCAAGATACTCAGTGAATACAGAGATTTCTCGCAATTTAATTGTTTAGGTGTGACGGGCAAAGAGAGAAAACAAAGCAAGTCGAAATGTTAGATGTGCAGAAAAAGAGTCGCATGTTTGAAGAAAAACTGTAAATGAATTTCGAATTAGGCAGAGAAAAAATAGTGGGAAATCATTAAGCTTCGAGCCATCTCACTTGAATTTTTGCTGGGTGTTGTGCAGCTCAGGAGGCAGAATGCTATTCACATCATGAGCCAAAGAGGAGCGCCTTCTTTTGCTGCTTTTGCCTAACCCCCGCCCCCCACCTCTCCAAAAAAAGGACTGCTGTCAAAACATGGATAGGATCTATACGGATATTTTTGTTGAAAATGAAACGTGCTTTCTTCAAACGACTATTAAATGCTCTGCGTTATGTTTATTACTTACTGTGCTTAGACGTGCTATCCTCATAGATGGGTAACCAGCAACACAATTACACTCTCTCACTGAAAAATCCGATCGGATATGTCCGACTTCTATCGATGGCTAAAAACGGCGAGAGATTAGCTATAAAAGATTTATCATCAACCGACTAGGTCTCAGGACATTTTCTTCTCACTGAGCTGATGCTTCCGCTGATACGAAGGTCGAAGCAAGGTCATATTGTGGTCGTGTCGAGCAGACTTTCTGATGAGCAGTTCGCGGATAGCCAAGAAAGTAATCGAACGCAAAGCACAGCCTCCTATCTGAGAACTGAACAAGCCAATGTGGGTTTTTCTTTGTGAGCTAAACACCAGGATTACGTAACAATCAAGCGCCCTTCCCCCTACCCCTACCCTAATTTCTGGTGTCGTAACACCACTGCAGAGCCCTTCCCCCTCCTATGAATAATTTTGCTCATCGGTTTACCACCCTTTTCTCCATTTCCACTTCCGACTAAAAATCGCTTCTCAAACGACAGTAGCAATGATATTTGTGGAGAGTTACATTGTTGCGATAGGTCAGACCATTTCAATGGGCCAGTTTTGCCCTTAATTGGGCCAAGCTGACAGTTTTTTTACTCTTTCTGATGAGCAGTTCGCGGATAGCCAAGAAAGTAATCGAACGCAAAGCACAGCCTCCTATCTGAGAACTCCTCCCTAACGCCAGAAATTCTTACTGATTGGTTTCAGCATCACAGGCGAATAAACGCCTGAAAACTTGTGGTGACAAGCTTAAGTGAGTTAGATTAAAAGTCAGCGGTCTTAAGCATGTTATTAATGAAGAAGGTGACGCATAATGAAGATCTTGAAAATTGTCTTCGAGAGGTCAATGCGCATTTTTATTTTAAATAAGGTGTTTGATTCGTAACGAACTGGGCAATGATCATGAAATACTGGGTAAATTTATCGTATTCCGGGGAAGAAACAAAGATAACACCTGGAATGACGTAAGTAACCGTCGGTTGTCCGGAATTACGAAGTGTTTAGAGACACAGCAGCAATTGGATAAATCCATTGTATATCTTTATTCCATTGTATATCTTTATGGTAATGCAGTGTACACACTATAGCGGAATAGGTTCGTTTGTGAATTTTTATGTTTTGAAATATTTTTTATAATAAAAGATGCGCACTTTTGTAGAGTGTACAATTTTAAATATTCTCACTTTTCAGTCATAATTATATTAATCAGATATTCCATTCGAGCGGTACAGTAACCCAAACAGAATTTTGCTTTGTCCAAAGTACAGTAATGAGGTAGTCGGTCTCCAGCGATCTCACTTTACTAATAAGCAGAACACCATATACGTATAACTTGCAGTTGATGTATGTGCGTGAGCTAAGACGGCGTTTACGCGAAGAGGATCGTTCGTGTTCTGTGTTGGTGAGCACATGTCATCCACAGGCGCTCTACGAAGACGTTCATGGCAGTGTGTTGAAGAGCGAATCATGTCTCGCGAAAATCAAACGCTCGTTTCTTTGGTTCTGCACGAAAACAATCACTGTTTGTATTTGTTTTCGCTTTTCAAAGACAAATATCAACGATCAAAGATGTTTCTAATTCGCTTTTGCACCTCGATGCTTTCGAACAGTACTTGTCTGCATATGTTAGGTGTGATCAATCTAGGGGTGGTTGGTGACTCCTCGGGATATATCGAAATTGAAGAGGTGGTATCCGACGTCCTCAGATTTTTTAAAATCAAAATGCAACATCAAACGCAATGATTGTGCGAACGAAATCATCGAAAACTTGTTGTTATGCAGTGAAAATGATTTGAAAGGAGGTTTAGGAAAAAGAATTAACAAACAGCTTCTTCTCTGCTTATATTATAAATTTACATAACTCTGATTTGTGCAATCGCCTAAAGAAAAGTGTTTAAACCTATGTCGAACTACTGGAAGTTCATTCAGTCCACGTACTGTTATGAAAATATTGATTACTCTTGAGATCAACTAGTATGCATCATTTACGCTTCCGCGCAGCTGGCTCTCTCCTGTACATAAGTGCACTCAGATTTGTTAAACACTTTCGTACCGAAGAAAAACTGCCTTTCTCGGCTTAAGCCCACGTTCACCTGTCTCCATACAAACTGCTATCAACCCCTGCGAACAAGTGGGAATTCCTTTGCAAAAAAGAAAAAAACCCCGCTGAATAACTTTGCAGTGATACTTTGCTCAACATTTTTTTTTAAAAAATCTCGAAACACTCATCTAAGGGATTATGCATGACAACACCTTGAGGAATTGAGATCTGTTGATAGGGTTCAGTTATCGCGTTTAAAACTCGCATAGAAAAAATGAATTTCAGGATGGCGTACAGGCATCGTTATTTGCTGTGATGAGTCGTGCGGTGAGCAAATTCTGCGCAATGCTATTCAGGTAAGTTCAGCTGAGCTGTCGTCATGCATCAAAAGAGATGATTCCCTTCGTTACCCTTAGCGTCTTCAGTTTTTATCGAGTCGAATCTTTTATTCAGTCGATAGATAACAGCTACCTTTCCAGTCTTGCAAAGGATAACCGTTCACTTCGTGGGAAGTGCATCTTTTAATTAGGAGAATCATTCACTTATATATACACTACTTCACAATACGATATCATTACAACACTTATTCAGTCTCAGTCCCATCTTTCTCGCTTGTCACAGAAACGATGGTACTGAAGTTGATGGTACTAAAAAGTTAAATAAATATTGAGGTTACTGCATCATTTTATTGAAATACAAACGCAATCGTCAGTTTGACTAAAACATTATCTGCATTATGCAGCGATCGTTTCCCAGACTTTATTATATTTGCCGAAGTTGTCTATGAGAAGGTAGATAAATACACATCACAAGTTATTTCCTTCACATTTACTTACGATCACCAATCTGTCACTTTTATGCATGTTAGATCACTGCTGCCGCAAACGTTGACAACAACGAACGATTTCTCTGTGCACCTCAGACTGTGAGCATTTTACCAAGAACAGTTTGTGCTATGTTGACAATACCCTGCTGTACGATAACATTCCTACTAGAACGCATTTCGTTCATATATAAAAGCACCCACACCACTCACCGAGGAAATGAGCATTCGGGCATCCATACCTTAAAAACTTTGTGAGCAATCAAGGATAGCAATATGATCTCATCTTTGCGTCCTTTAACATCTCTGAGATTTGATGTGATAAGCGACAATAAATGTAGTCGAATCGACTATTACCATTCGAACAAATTTGAAGTTGACGTTGAAGCTCGTATTTCAGGGATCCCAACAAAGCAAAGCCATACGTGCCGGACTCGACGGTGAGCCGATATATATATGAAGAGAGCATGAGAGCGGTTGGTCTCAAGATGCCTACTAGGAGTTGACGCTTCCAATCAGCCGTGACAAATACTAATCAACGTATGGCCCCAAACGACTGCGGCATGTGACAATGAACAGTTGCAAATAAAGCCCTAAACCATAAACCAGGCAGCTGAATCATCGTGCTGTGCGAGATGGCGCCTTCCATAAGATGCTGCCCCAAAGTTTTCAACAGCAAAAAAGCTACCTACAGCTCCCTCAACTTATTTTAGAGGAAGGTGGGTATTAAAAATTCAGAACGTTAAAGTCGAATAGATGATATTTGTACTTTTCCTTGCTATTCAATGGTGTGTTTAAGAACTATTGGGGACGTCGCAACTGAGAAGAAAATGGAACTGGTGTAATAAGGCAGAAGAAAATTCTCAACATCCCAACAGACGGATACGTACATTCCACCAACGTTTACATAAACGTCCTCAACAGCGTAAATTGTAATAATTCTATTAATAACGCGATGAAGCGTATCCCTCACTAATTTCAAGAAAATTTGAACCGCGTCGTGTGCGAAGTCACGAATTTGAAGTGGAAAAGATTTATCGCAATGGATGCCACGAACGCGCAGCACACTTTGCTCGTTCCTATTCGATACTGACAAACAAATCATATTGCAAAAAGAAAACACAAACACTTGTATGTTCCACAAAGAAGACATAAAAGAGGTACAAAAGGTGACAGATGGGATCATTAACGTTCCATTTAGGCCACTGAAGTACCGGACAGTAAAAACGAGAGTTCCTGACCTCAACCTTTCCCTTCCCTTTGGACCCTTATGCGATGAATGTGCCGCAACCTCAATGACCGAATGCCTGCACTCCTGACGCGTCACCTACACACAAAATATCACAGACCAACAAACAAAAACTACTGATGGATGCAGTTGGTAGAAAGGAGGAAGTGGGCGGACGATCCTCCTAACCCAGCCGGTACTATGAACCATGCGGCAGTCCATAGTATAAGTAGGATTAGAAGAATCAATGATCGCTTTTCCTGCTGCTCACTTATAAATGGCTTTACACAAAACGAATGCGAGTGGCTTATACTTAATGTTCCTCCGACAGTCGCCTCAGCTCGTATGAATCAAAATCGATTCTTTTCTTCGACCCGGCAAAAACTGGCATGCACAGCTGATATCCACAAGTAGGCTTATCTTTCGTAAGCGTACAGAAAGTAAACGGTGCCCTGTCTGCATTCATCTATATTCTTTATCAAACGATCAGTTCACAAAAAAAGACCGTACAACGATTCAACTGAGGATCACATTCCATGGCTACTTTAACCGCGCCACCTTAACAAGGAGAATGCAGCACATCTGAATGCAATAGTACAGACAGCTGCTAATGGCTAAAGAACAAGTCGCTGTGCAAACTAGCGGAAAAGTGATTCCCAGATTGTTTTTGCACATTACTCCAATTCTACGCAGTCCGCGACAATCCTGGTTGAGGTTTATTGCAGTTGGCGCAGCCAAACGGCCCTCAAACTTTCTTGTACATTGCTTTATTGACTTCCCTTCCTATGGTAATGTCATTCAACGACCAGAAGCATACGGAGTTACAGCGTTCTACTGTCATATAAAGTTCAGTCGAAGGACAACGACTCACAGTATAAGGACGACGGACTTACGAACATCGCCACAACAACTACAGCATATGTTAGACAGCCTTACAACTTAAACGTGGCATGGTTAAAGTTGTAGCTCTAATAGTTTTCAATTCATCAAAAAAAGCGAGTCTTAACAGATTACAATGGAACTGCCTTTTCTCATCTTTGGTTAAGTAGAAATGATTTCACCACTACAGCCGAATTTCGTTCACTTACTAAAGATTTCGTCGAATCGCTCGTGAATCCAAATGAAAAACAAATGGTATTCCGTAGAAAAATCCATAGAAAACAGAAAACACGAAAATATTTGGAACGAAAACGAAACACTGACGAAACAACGTGACCACATCACAAAACAAAAGGCGCTTTGTAAAAACGATCAATCGAATGCTAAAAAATCAGATAATCTGCGGCACATTCCATTCGCCTACTGGAATGGAACTGTCCCAACACGCTAGTGCTGGGAATGAAATGCGATGTATTCCGAAACCCTTAAAATGAATGCGGTATAATAAAGTTATGCAGACATAAGCTACTCTACCCATTTATAGATGAAAAATAAATGTTCTTTTGAAGAGGAAAGCGAGGATAAGGAGGAAAACGAAAAACTTAGGGAAGCCAACATGTTCCTTTTAAGCTTTGTTAGAGGATTTGCGATGATTTATGCAATATTTCTGATTTCAACGAGCACAACACTGAGTCAATAAGCACCACTACTGTTTCTTTTAAGAATAATAACACAATAAAGAGAAACGAACTAATAGTTGGGATATTGAGCAAGCGGCAAAGATCCTGTAAATGCACCAACCCCACTGCTACGGAGAATGACATTTGCTGAACATCGCTATCTGAAAAAAATTCAAACTGCACACTTTTCATATAAAGCTATTAAAATCAAAGATTTTGCTACGCATTAGCAGCTTCATATCAAAAAAGCCAAACGAAACAAACGGTACTAAAACATAATTAGAGCAAACCACTGTCTAAACAAAATCTATTCAAGAATATTTCGAAGTACTCGTTAGTATATCGACTACCTTCTATTTTTTAGGGTTCACGCGTTCGTTCATAAGGCCATTCTAAAGGGACGCGTAGTGCAATCTGACGTTAGCTGCACCCAAAGCGTTGCACTCATCCATCTTTTGACGACTGCTAACTTCCCCGTCCTGATGGTCCTTCGAACCATACAATGTTCCATCCGCGTCATTCACAATAGCACTGAAGCAATCTCTTCATCGTTCGCTGTTCCTGCTTCTAAACCTTTTTTGTTTCATTTTTCTCAACTCTCGCTATTTGGCCCCTACAATCAGACATCATTATTGTTCCCATCAAGTGCTCGATATCCGCACAGTTGACTGCCTTCACTTGCATCTAACTCAGTCTTATCTTCACACAGGTCATTAGATCCATCCACCACGTCATATTTTTGGTGAACATTCCCTTTAATCACTTTTGCCCCATTCTGTTTCGCCTCTTCTCCAGCACGCCCTCTAAGAAATTCCGTTTTGTCGTCTGTTTCTGAATGGTCAATAGTAGTCCTCCTTTTCATGTTTGCTTAATCCCTCTTCTTTCTCCTGAGAACTTTCAATCTCTTCGTTGTTTCCAGGTTGGCTATCCCCTCTACTTTTCGCCAAGTTTTTCCACTTCTTTTGACTCATCCGCAAAGTCGACTTCCTCAATACCTTCCAACTGTTCAGTTTCTTCGGAGTCTAATTATGCATATTCAGGAATATGGTCCCCACTTTGCGTAATAGAATCGTCATCGCCTCTAAGTTTTTCTTTGCTATCAAAATTTTTCCCTTCCACTGCTTCTTCAGTCCTCAATTTCGCAATGACATCACCCGCCACATCACACTGCGATTCATCATCAACATTTCCATCTCTCCTCTCACTTATTTCATCGTCACGCAACGTTATATTACTAAGTTTTTTTTGCGTTGCAGCTAATTTCAAGCTGAGAAGTGCCACTTCCCATTAAATGTTCAACACCTCCCTTGCTTTCCGATTTTGCAACTTCGATGCCTTCATTTCCAAGTTCTTCGTCGTCTACTTGTTCGTTAATTTTTCAACCTTTTTTCCCTTCATATCATCTGCTGCTTTACTTTTACTTCCGGTATTCTCATTTCAATCCTCAACCACTTCTTTGATTTTCACTTCTGTAATCTCATCTTCTAACAATTCTTCGACTCCCCTTTCCGTATCTTCGACTCGCGAAAGTCCCATTACCTTTTCTTTATGCTCTATCGCAACTTCCAGGTGATCTCCCTTCAGCTTCAGATAAGTTCCGCTTTTTTTGCCCCTAACAGGTTTTATCGCCCGAGAAACGACTATTTCCGTGTGATTTCCCACTTCTTGCTGATCACTATCGCCGTCTTCACTCCTCTCCTCTAGCTCGTCAAAAACGCCTCTTTCGAGTTCCAGAGAATTCCTTCGGATCGTCTCACTGAAAATGAAATTGGCATCATTTCGTTTAAAACAATGATGGAAGAGAGACTCTGCACATACGTAAGCTTTCTACCATTATTCACTTCGACGATGAATAATTCGACGATTATTCATCGTTGCGCATACATTCGGCGATTCGACGAATGTATGCGTAACGATATTACGCATAAATTCGACGACTATTACGCATACAAAGTAGGCATAAGAAATTATTAGCCAAGCACAGCAATGTTCACAAAAAACTGTGTATCCGTCCGTCAACGTAACTCAACATCATCTAACAAAACTCTTAAAGAAGCAACCAAAGAAAAAGATCCTTCAAAATCATGAAGGCGGGAGCGCGGAGACGGTAATAAATTACAAAAAGTAGGCGCAACAGGAGATGGAATATATGGTACTGAGACGAGTGCTGTGCACAGCATAACAAATACTTCAAAACAATTTTGCTCTCACTTAGACAACAAATTCCACCAGCACTAACTGAAATGATTTCCGCATCGTTGCCTCAGCATCTTTTAAAATTAGCCGCTCCCATTCTTGCTCCGTTCACTCTCTAAACCTGTATCCTATACCTGTACTGACCATGCGGAAAGAGCTCATGGGACACCCATACTATTATTATAAGGCTCCCCCATTTATCGCTTAAAATATCCCATATCCGGAATGCAACTACAAAACCTGCAATGGAAATGTGCAGAACTTGACTGATTTGCTTACTTTACACAATCACTGACTTAGCAGATAATTTATGAATAGATGGAATTCTTCCACCAATCATTTAAGAGAATCACTATCGTATCCTGTAAAAAAAAGGCATTTCACTTGTGCAAGGGAGATAAGGAAGACAGAACACCTGCCAGCAATTCGATAAAGCCGGGCTGTTTCAGAAAGTGCCCACCAATGATGAAATTTGAAATTTTGCCCGACCCAATCGCTTCTAAAATCTAATATAGATATTTTCAGCGATCTGACAGGTCCAGAATGCAAACTGCACAGTTGTACAAAATAGGGATTTCTTATCTCCACTGAGATGAGTAAGTTCACCCGGTTTTGATGGCATGATCTGAAATTAAGGGGGAGGAAGTGGACCTATGACGGAGATCATATACGTCGAAATTTCTGAAGTATACTTCCAGAAATTCAAAAGTTGAAAGTATTCAGGAAGCGAACAGACAAACATAAATATACGCGCAAAGACGCAACGCTACCATGATGGGCTCTGCAAACTGCAAATAAAAACAAAAATGGAATAAGGGTAATCACTTCATCAGAAGCTTTTTTTTTCTCAATAACAATAAAACTGCCAGCGAAAACAACGAAATTTACCTATTGGTTGTTCGATGCGTTGTGCAGCTGTTTTCGATCTTCTCAGACTTCCTTCCAGCTAGGCGAGCTGTTTTAATTTAACTTCAGCAATTCTCTTGCTTCTTCGCTCAACTCGCACAAAATTTTTACAAAGTTTTATCTTGTTCAAGTAGTTCATTAGTTTCCTTATCTCTCGAGGAACGAGAACGATCAATTTTTGGATTTCTCTTTTGGCGATGCAAGTTCAAACATTCACACTTCTTGGTTGCATCAGCTGTTTCTTTGTCGTGCCCCATCTGCTGCAACCTTCCTGCTCTGACAGCATCATATATCTCGCCGCATCTTATAAGAACTTTCTTCGGTACATGTTTTCAGCACCAAATTTTCTTCGAAAGATATTCACTGGCGTTCTTTTTAATGACGTTAGCTTGCTTCTGATAGTAGCGCACTACACCTGCCGAAAATGCCACTATAAAATTTGTGACTGCAAAACGCAAAAAGCTGCTGCAAGCCTATTTCAGAACTTCTACGCCATTCGCATATTATCTGCATTATCTGAGAGTTTTGATGCCAAACGTTTCTCTCATACAAACACTCGTTCGTTACGGTTTATGTTTCTACAACACATATAGTCTACGCTCTCGATAATGTCTGAAGGAAAAACTCGAACTATTACCATTCAGAATAAAGTCCCGTCTATAAAGTTCACGGATTTCTAAACGAATGGGGGGAACAGGGGGAACAAGGGGGGGGAAGGGGTTCACATGTGAAGGAGGAATTGTATCATGAGGAATACATGAGAAATATTTATTCCAGTTTCTGCTGAGCGATGCTTTCAGTACGTGCGTTCAAAGCAGTTTTGCAGAAGTACTATGTCGACGGGAGGCTGCAACACCATCATCTTTTATTTTTAACACTTCAATTGTTACTTTCTAGAGGAAGGGCTACTTTACGGAACCGTGTCAAGGATGAGCTCGTTTGGGCAAACACGGTATATCTGATTACCGGTATATGAAAACGGTCGTAAATATTCGTTAAGCAAGTTTCCCGGCATACCTCACAATGATAGAAAGCAAAAAAAAACAATCTTTAAAATGAGCTTGCAGATCTGATGGAAGATTTTAAGATGTTTTGTTTCTACTTTTTGAATTTCTAGACACCACAAAGTTCTAACAATTTCTATTATTTGTTAAAGGCAAAGCTACAACAAGTCTTGATTTCACCCCACCTTCGCCCCTTCCCTTCCATCGTCCTGGCTCTTAGGAGAAACTCAATTCAGTAGAATAAAACAACCCAGACTCAAAAAAAAAAAGACGAATTTCCAGCCTATAACCTCTTGCATACAATTAAGCGCCGCATAAACTTCGAAAAGACAGTACGAGAAGTCTGAAGTGGAGCTTGAAAAATACCTACTTTTCATTGCTCTGAACACTGTCCAGCGAGCTGTGACTGGAGCTTCTTCGTGCATCTTTTCTACCGCGCACTGAAGGAGAACGTGATGCGGAACGCTTCATCCTAGAATTCGAAAGCGCATCATTTGGTAAATAAGCTCATTCAACAACGTTCCTGTAAAAGCACCGGAAATAGTGCTCTCTCTTCTCTCCCTCAAATTCATTCTCCCTTCTAGAAGCGAAAATTCGCATAAGCCAACTTTGATCATGAATTAGATTTCTCCAGTATCATCTCTAACATCCCCTACCCCCCTCTTCCGAATGTGAAATTCCTTTGGCAAGCTGAAATACTGCAAAAATCAACCAATTTTTTAAATGGACAATTCATCGCACCAGCCTGCATAAAGAAGCAAGTTGCCAACATCGCCTTCTCAGCACACAACGAGGAGATGGATAGCGCTGTGACTTGTGACAAACGAAGAGGAGCAAATTTTAACGCCGAACAATAACGACGTTTTCCCTTCGTTTAGCATTAGAAGATTACCGCTCATCAGCCATATATGGCCCCCATGAAAGACTCAACGCGAGCCCAGAAACCTCGGGATGGAGAATGCGAGGAAACCAGAACGAATGACAGGGCCTGACCAAAAATTCCAAATAATCAAAAACGTGCAAAAATCCATACAGTTTAAGAACTAGCGGCGCTCATGAATTGAAGATTGTGGAATTAAGTTCAGCAGTCCACTTAATCTGGGAAAATCCGGCGAAGAAGGGATGGAGAGGGCAGGAAAAAGGCTGCCTTCCGGTGCATGAAATGCGGACAGAAGAAGCACTCTAACCTGGACCGGCAAGCAGTAGCACGCCGTAATGCTGATAACATTTTACTAAGAATCAAACGTTACCAGAGCAAGCGAAAAGACAAAAAAAGTTCATTTGAAAAGTCCTGTAATACAGCTACAGATTGGAAACTGCGCAGTTCTGCAGCGAAAAAAAGACGGCATTTTGCCAGTAACCTTCACCGCCCCTCCTCCTGGAATCCTCCAAATCGAAGGAGAGAGAACTCCACTGCTCGTCCTCCTATTTCTAGCTCAAAACGGTCACCGCCACCCATCGGCAACAGTCTGAAGCAAAAAACTAGAAATCAGGGAATATGGGGAGCAGAGAGAGAAAGGAGAAGCGGGGATGATAGCAAATGCCCCGGGAGCGTCAGAGTACTGTTCCTACCCAACATATTTCTCGGTAACCTTATCACCCAATCCTGTAAAAATGCGTGCGTACCCGCGTCGCGCTGATGAACTTTTCCTGCTCAGCAGCTCTTTGCTGCGCGACTCCGAACTCGATGAACGCTCACGGAACCGTCTTCTCGGTGGTGAACGGCTCACGCGACGCTCGCTAGAACGTCATTCCTTAGTCGGAAACCGAGAAATCTTTTAACCTACGGAAACAATAAAATACATAATGCAAAATAAATTAAAACTAGGAAAGTGATGAACAGCAGCTCTGCTCTTCGTAGTCCTCGTGATCGACCGCTCAAGTTAGCAAGCAATATGCTTTCCTGCGGCTAGAAAATTTCTGGTCCTTCTAATATGCGGACCTCCTCCATTAAAATGAATGAATGCCTAATCTCAAAATGATAAATCAGCAGGAGATGACTCCCCGATCTCTCTGTTCCAAAAGGTATGCTGAAATTGTTTCTGGGTTCTCTTTGGCCATAAAAGAAAACTTAGAAACAATTTTATGATGAATGCTGAAAATATGAAGAAATTATTCTGAGAAAAATTCTTTGAAAATATGCCAGAAGCTTATCTTTTCCTCATTATTTTCATCGTCGTTAATCAAAAATTTTCATCTCGCTGATCGTCTTCTTCAAGATAAATCAGCAGGAGATGACTCCCCGATCTCTCTGTTCCAAAAGGTATGCTGAAATTGTTTCTGGGTTCTCTTTGGCCATAAAAGAAAACTTAGAAACAATTTTATGATGAATGCTGAAAATATGAAGAAATTATTCTGAGAAAAATTCTTTGAAAATATGCCAGAAGCTTATCTTTTCCTCATTATTTTCATCGTCGTTAATCAAAAATTTTCATCTCGCTGATCGTCTTCTTCAAGATAAATCAGCAGGAGATGACTCCCCGATCTCTCTGTTCCAAAAGGTATGCTGAAATTGTTTCTGGGTTCTCTTTGGCCATAAAAGAAAACTTAGAAACAATTTTATGATGAATGCTGAAAATATGAAGAAATTATTCTGAGAAAAATTCTTTGAAAATATGCCAGAAGCTTATCTTTTCCTCATTATTTTCATCGTCGTTAATCAAAAATTTTCATCTCGCTGATCGTCTTCTTCAAAGCCTAATCTCAAAATGATAAATCAGCAGGAGATGACTCCCCGATCTCTCTGTTCCAAAAGGTATGCTGAAATTGTTTCTGGGTTCTCTTTGGCCATAAAAGAAAACTTAGAAACAATTTTATGATGAATGCTGAAAATATGAAGAAATTATTCTGAGAAAAATTCTTTGAAAATATGCCAGAAGCTTATCTTTTCCTCATTATTTTCATCGTCGTTAATCAAAAATTTTCATCTCGCTGATCGTCTTCTTCAAAATAGTATCAATGACCCCTTTCATCTTTCTAATTCGACCAATACTAAAGATAATATGACCTCTTCTGTTAAGAGCATATTAAAGAGACTGCATATATTTGGCGATAAACAAAAACAAGAGAAAAATCTTTAAATTGTGTTTGTATCTGCTCTGATAACCATCTGAACAGTCCCTATGACCTTAAAATGGTTAAAAGTTGAAATGCTTGTCCTTCACGGCAAATTGTTTCTTTTTTCTAAACTGATTGCGAACCTCGTACAACAAATAAAACAGGAAATAGCTGAGCAATATTGAGCTACAACATACCGTTTGTAACGGCCATAAGCCCTCTCCTCCTTCTCGCGCATTTCTGATTTGGCTACAAAAAAAAGCAGTCTTTAGCACGCAAAAAAACATATTTCAAGTCAGGACCCGACCCCATGTCCGAGTAACCCAGAAAAAATGAGTGGAGGAGGGAGGAGTACCAGTAATCCTCCAAGGAAGTGGGAAGGGGAGGGAGGCGAAGTATAAAGACCAGCCAAGTCATTTTTTATATTTTAAAGCATTCATATATTTCACTGCATCATTAACATGGAGCATTTTTACCATTTACAGATAACTTCTGGTGCAAGATGGAAATCAGCACCCATTTGACAATCTTTGGTTGCGCAAAGCGGAGCACTCGCCATTGCCAAACAAAGAGCAAATATTTACCTATTTATTATGGTAACAAATTGGGTAAGACAGTGAATTCCGCATAGTGAAATGAAATAAGATAAAAGTCGGAGGAACTGCTCTCTCCCCTTCCCCTTCACTTGCGAAATCAGTCTAACGCCTAGAAGTGCAGTATTTCGCCGTTTCCTGAACTACTTTCTGCACCCCCACTTCCCCACGACCAATGACAGGACCCGTAACTACTACAAGCAGCAACTTTCACTAAGATACTTACTTTTGCGTTCCCCTTCTGCCCATTCGATGCAAATTCGTCTACCGAGCACAGCACACCCGTGTAGTTGTCTGAATGCTCTCTCGGCATCACCAGCATCTTCATACCTTAAATATCAGGGCAATGTGACCAGTTAATCTATGGACTGTGAAAAGAACATGTACATTTAGAAAACAATTACACAGAGCTAGATGTACGACAAGGAGAGGGAGTAAAGAGATACAACTGCCCACGCCTCCCTTCCCACCCACCTGACGGGGAATTCAAATGTTCTTCCTGCCAATCGGGTTCGCTCCATCTTCGCCGTGACCAGCGGCACGTGATGATACCAGTGAGACGCCAGGGAAAACGAAAGGTCCATATCAGCCTCTAGTGAAGGTACTGCAGCGCGTCATTCTCCAGCCAACACCTCCAATATATCCGTCAGTATTATCTTAATTGAATGCTTGTCTGTTCACTAGTTTAATGAACAGGCAGAATAAAATCTCAAGAAAACAAAACATAAAGATTCCACAGCGGAAGCCAAAAATTCCCAACGCACGACGAAAAAAAACAAAACAAAATGAATAAAATCGATTTACAGTGCGAGGTCGACTTTAGCGCCCCTCCCAGAATATTCGCAAGCAGCTTTCCTAATTTTTCCGCAAAATGCTACTTAAAACGAAGTAGTGCAAATGGCTTGCAAAAAACCGCCTAGGTAAATGGTCGTAGACTATAAGCAAGTAAAGATGAACGGGAAGTTTACAGATCCTTTTTTTTCTTTCAGTAACAGCCAAATTAATAATAGTGAATAGCAGTAATGGTAGTACACATAGATCTTGAACACAGCAAACGGTGAGAATGACTCAAGATCACCATACTTACCCAACAAAACACACTGCAGATGGCAGTGGATACCGTGTCTCCCAAATAAACCGTACGTCACCTTTCCGAACCAATTCCGGCTGCTCCCATACTCTGCCTCTTTTCAACCCATTTTATTTCACATTCACTTTACACCTTAGCCTCCGCAAAATCGCTGCTGGTCCACTTAGCACAGTAAACAGTTCAATAAACTGTTCCGTAGAAGGTCACAGCCCGTTGAAAACGGTACAGCGATAAGTCGGTGCGCCAGCTTTGAACAACTTTAACTGGAGAAAAGAGTATGCCCAACCCTCGCCGAACCAATTCGGTACTTTTCGATCAGACTTTCTTTCATTCTCTTGCATACTCGACAGCTGATTAGCGACTGCTTGAGCGGGCTTGTTCCACGTCATGTTTCACCTATTCAAAAGCATCCATCAGTTTACATCACTAAAAATACGCAGTGCTGTAATGTGATAGCATTCCGCGAATTTCTTTATTGCAATAAAAAAGTGCAGATCACATTTTTCCGCGTTTTATGTTTACTGGTCGTGGAGCAGATGGACGAAAGAAGTCCGAGACAGAGAGGAGGGAATAACTGTCAGCAAGTGTTGCGAATCGTGCTATATGGTTTTTGAGGAACCGCTTCGGCCCTCAACTTTCTCCTCCCTTGGGCCTCCTGACTAGCCAATTATACCACAATGTATCGACAAGTTGGCATAGTACCAGTACTCATCACTTGTAGGATGCAGAAAAACGTGCACGGTAACATCACAATTTGACGCCAATAAGTTATTTTGCGCCATAAGCTTTTATACTGTTAGTACATATTGAAAATGTCCGAAATAAAGTTTAAAAAGTAACATATGCGATCCTCCCCTCACTTTGAATCATAGCAATAAACGCTGCGGCAGATATCGATGAATAACGACTTTGAGACTTCACTTTTTAGGCGACAAAATATTCCACGTTTATTCGAAACATACAACACGGACACTTATCGATCACGCACTAGTGAGAAGGAAATAGAATCAGGGAAAAAAAATCTACTGATAAGGAAATGAAATAGAATTCTGAGGAACTGTACAAACTTTGTGTACAGAAACGTTAAAAAGATCAAGCGGATATTTTTTGAGTATTTTTGGCATGGATCACAAGAAGGATTGTGTTCCGATCTCGCATGACTTGCGTAAAATTCCC
>JPKZ01003110.1:143855-154670 GCA_000803305.1 Toxocara canis | reverse complement strand
GGGGGGGGGGGGATGAAGAAGGAGACAGGCACGGCTAATCCGCGGAACAGTCGAAGGTGTACGGACACGAGCAGGTAAAGGTGGCAATGATGAGTGGACAGCACATGCTTCGTCACTGACAATGATGCATACGGTGCCTGCTTACCGCCGACGTCGATTACTACCTCCTTCAAATTCTACATAACTGCGGTGTTTGCAGGCAGACAAAAACGAAGTGGATATTGTATATCATCCTACACAACTGTGTCGACTATAAAAGTTTAGTTAATGGCGAAGACAACAGAGATGAGAAACTCTCGTGCGACCCACTCAGCAGCTGCCCAATACGCGGGATTACCATGCTTTTGAAAAAAAAAGTTTTAAAAGTGGACACAGTACAATTTACTTACTTGACATAAGCAAATCCTCTCGATTCGCGTGTATAATAATCCAGAGGGATATAGACATCCCTTACCGGTCCCATACGCTCAAACACTACGCGAAGATCGTCCGGCCTCAAAGCGAAAAGTTGTAGATATAGTCAGAAAGAACGGAGGAAGGGGTGGGGAAGTAGGCATAACAAAAACTTATGAAATGGAATGTATGCCGGATTTAAACAAATGAGATCGCAAACATAATTTTTTGGCCTCTTTTTCCATACGGATATTTGCTTTGTTAAGCGGGATGTAAATGGAATCTCGAATCTTGAACATGTAATATGGACCGTGATGGCTTACACTCAGCGCTAAGCTGAAGTGCCGCGAAGTCATCTCCGCCTGCACATTCGATTTGAAGGTACTCAGGGGCATTAAATAAGGGCACTTCATAAGTCCCCGTTACGAAAACGAGAATTAAACCAACGCCATGGCATATCTTCGCTAAATCGAGAGCAGAAATTCTGTGAAACCTTTGCGCTATTCAGTCGGCCTAAAACCATTAGCTCCCTCCTGCAACGCTAGAAAAAAAAGCTCAAAAACAAGGGAGGTTGGAAAACCCCAGCTCCACACCACTGCATAGTTGCCGACTCCACATTTTTTTTTCTTGTGCCCCCGTCCCTTTGAGTGCCTACAATTACTCTAATTGCTTATGGAGTTGAAACCCTCTGAGTGTCTAAGAAATCGGATCGACGAACAACATACAAACGTATCTACAGACGTGTAATTCGTATATTGTCTTTGATAATGCAAATTTCCAGCATGGCGTAACAGTGAAACAAATGAGAAAATACCACCCGTACTTAGGCGTTTTGGAAAAGCGTCTAAATACGGGAAAGATATGGAAAGATAGCAACCTCGCTGCATAATGCACCTGACGAACATAGAGAGTTGCGTCTTCATCCGCTCTATATGTCGAATGCCTGCGACGACTCATAATCTCCTCGCAACGACTGCTGTCAAACCCCACACACAACTGCGATGCCACCCTACCAATGCACGACGGTTTCACAGACCCACTGTCTTGTGCCAGTGAAGTCGCGACTGCTATGACTGAACTATACGCATGCGTGGCCGGCCGTCAAATACATCTGCAAATTTCTGACTGCGTAAGCAGATTTCTCAAGTAACTCGGTAACTCGCTAAGGCCGCCGCTCAGCACTACGTAACTTTTACTAATCCTTAGTTCAGCAATGATTTAAGATCGCCTCTAAACTGAGCATATTGGTGGATTTTTGTGCAGCTGAAGCAGACAATCTCGCCGAAGAAAAATCACCTCGCAGGTTCCCTTTTTCTTCGTCTCGGCGCCAACGAATCTGAAAAGTGTAACACCTATACTCCCTGCTTCTAATTGAAGTTTGACGAACAAAGTTTTAAATTTCATATTCGCTCAAAAACAACCACACAAAAAGCCTGCTTCCAACACGCACTGCCGCACACACGCTTCTGATGGCAGCTAACAAATTCGAGAAGTTCGTCTCCACCTATTGCTATTCTTCGTTCGGCTACAAACGAACTTTCCCAATTATACCGGCTGCTAGATTTTCTTGTTTGGTTGAGAGCAAACGAAAAAGGACCAACGTGTTCGGGTCAGACCTTCGTTCGAGTAGTTCATGCACCTTATAAACCTGAATATACTTCAAATAATACGGAAATCCGTACTCGTGATCGTGAGAAGTCGCGAAAGTCAGGGCCGAATTTGGGAAGCTTGTTTACCATTCTGGACACTAGTCCTTGCCAGGCTGTTATCCAGGGAATCACGACTCAACATATACTTGGTCCCATGTCATCCCATGCACTAGGGATACAACATTATGAACTGTACCGGTGGCAAACTTATGTGGCGGGCGGAAAGTGAATATACTGTTCGCAAATACTGCAAAGACCTTATCAGCTTGATCACAGGCTTCAGGGCTTATAAAATATCCCGCTCCTCTAAGAAAACGCTTACGTTCAAGGAATGAGGAAGCGTACTCAAGGGTATACAAGGTCAACATTGTCTTCGGGTCTTGGGAGAGAGCCTTATTCATGTTTTCGGGACCTGGGTGACAGGTTTGTTCATGTTTTCGGGACTTGGGAAAGGACTTGGGAGAGATTTGGGAAGCTTGTTTACCATTCTGGACACTAGTCCTTGCCAGGCTGTTATCCAGGGAATCACGACTCAACATATACTTGGTCCCATGTCATCCCATGCACTAGGGATACAACATTATGAACTGTACCGGTGGCAAACTTATGTGGCGGGCGGAAAGTGAATATACTGTTCGCAAATACTGCAAAGACCTTATCAGCTTGATCACAGGCTTCAGGGCTTATAAAATATCCCGCTCCTCTAAGAAAACGCTTACGTTCAAGGAATGAGGAAGCGTACTCAAGGGTATACAAGGTCAACATTGTCTTCGGGTCTTGGGAGAGAGCCTTATTCATGTTTTCGGGACCTGGGTGACAGGTTTGTTCATGTTTTCGGGACTTGGGAAAGGACTTGGGAGAGAGGTTTATTCATGTTTTCGGGACATGGGAGAGAGGTTTATTCATGTTTTCGAAACTAGGGGAAGAGGTTTATTCATGTTTTCGGTACCTGGGAGATAGGTTTGTTCATGTTTTGCGGATCTAGGAGAGAGGTTTATTCATGTTTCCGTGACATGGGAGAGAGGTTTATTCATGTTTTCGGGATTTGGGAGAGACGTTGATACATGTTTTCGGGACTTGGGCGTTTATTCATGCTTTCGGAGAGAGGTTTATTCATGTTTTCGAGACTTGGACGTTTACTCGTGCTTTCGGAGAAAGGTTTGTTCATGTTTTCGGGACTTGGGAGAGACGTCTATACATGTTTTCGGGAATTGGGAGGGAGGTTTTTTCATCTTTTCGGGTCTCAGGAGAAAGGTTCATTCATGTTTTGGGGACTTGCGAGAGACGTATTCATATTTTTGGGACTTGGGAGAAGGGATTATTCATGTTCTCGGGACTTGGGCGTTTATTCATGCTTTCGGAGAGAGGTTTATTCATGTTTTCGGGTCTTGGGAGAAGGGTTTTTATAATGTTTTCGGGACTTGGGAGAGACGCTTATTCATGTTCTCGGGACCTGAGCGTTTATTCATGGTTTCGGAGAGAGGTTTATTCATTTGCGAGGGACGTTTATTCATGTTTCCAGGACCTGGGAGAAAGGTTTATTCATGTTTTCAGGACTTGGGAAAGACGATTATTCATTTTTTCGGGTCTTGAGAGAGAGGTTTATTCATGTCTTGGAGACTAAAGAGAGAGGTTTATTCATGTTTTCAGGACTTGGGAAAGACGATTATTCATTTTTTCGGGTCTTGAGAGAGAGGTTTATTCATGTCTTGGAGACTAAAGAGAGAGGTTTATTCATGTTTTCAGGACTTGGGAAAGACGATTATTCATTTTTTCGGGTCTTGAGAGAGAGGTTTATTCATGTCTTGGAGACTAAAGAGAGAGGTTTATTCATGTTTTCAGGACTTGGGAAAGACGATTATTCATTTTTTCGGGTCTTGAGAGAGAGGTTTATTCATGTCTTGGAGACTAAAGAGAGAGGTTTATTCATGTTTTCAGGACTTGGGAAAGACGATTATTCATTTTTTCGGGTCTTGAGAGAGAGGTTTATTCATGTCTTGGAGACTAAAGAGAGAGGTTTATTCATGTTTTCAGGACTTGGGAAAGACGATTATTCATTTTTTCGGGTCTTGAGAGAGAGGTTTATTCATGTCTTGGAGACTAAAGAGAGAGGTTTATTCATGTTTTCAGGACTTGGGAAAGACGATTATTCATTTTTTCGGGTCTTGAGAGAGAGGTTTATTCATGTCTTGGAGACTAAAGAGAGAGGTTTATTCATGTTTTCAGGACTTGGGAAAGACGATTATTCATTTTTTCGGGTCTTGAGAGAGAGGTTTATTCATGTCTTGGAGACTAAAGAGAGAGGTTTATTCATGTTTTCAGGACTTGGGAAAGACGATTATTCATTTTTTCGGGTCTTGAGAGAGAGGTTTATTCATGTCTTGGAGACTAAAGAGAGAGGTTTATTCATGTTTTCAGGACTTGGGAAAGACGATTATTCATTTTTTCGGGTCTTGAGAGAGAGGTTTATTCATGTCTTGGAGACTAAAGAGAGAGGTTTATTCATGTTTCGGGACTTGGGAGGGGCGTTTATTGGCTTTCGGGTCTTGGGAGAGAGGTTTATTCATGTTTTCGGGACTTGGGCGTTTATTCATGCTTTCGGAGAGAGGTTTATTCATATTTTCGGTACCTGGGCGTTTAATCATGCTTTCGGAGAGAGGTTTATTCATATTTTCGGTACTTGGGCGTTTAATCATGCTTTCGGAGAGATGTTTATTCGTGTTTTCGGTACCTGGGCGTTTATTGATGCTTCTGGAGAAAGGTTCATTCATGTTTTCGGGACTTACGAGAGGCATTTATTCATGTTTTCGGGACGTGGGAGAGAGGTTTATTCATGTTTTCGGGAATTGGGTGAGAGGTTTGTTCATGTTTTCGGGTCGTGGGAGAGAGGTTTATCCACGTTTTCGGCACTTGCGAGAGGGGTTGGTTGATGTTTCCGGTACTTGGGAGAGGTTTGTTCACCCATGATTGCTTATAATTGAACACTTCTCTCTGTAAACGACTTGTTTTCCCAAACGCCTGTGCCTCACCGGTCATTGCACCGTCTGGCTGGTTACTGATGATCGAAAGCTTTGAAAAGGGCTTCATTCAAGAGTGAGTTTACGTTGAGGAGAGGAATTATCGTATTTTCTCAAAGATGGCTTATACTGGAATGGGGAAAGGCTTAAAATTAGGCAGGTTCGGCAGAATTCTGCATTCAGGCTCTCCTTAAAGCTCTTGTATTGCACTCTCTGTGTCCGTAATTAGTGAAAGCAGCACTTTTATCGTAAATCAACTGCAGCACCATATTCAGTTTAAATATACAAACCGATAAGAATAAAATTACGCAAATACACAAACTAAAAATCCGACATAACTTATGAACCATATATTGCCACTTCTTTTTAACTGGATATCAATGCGAGTATTTTTAACGTCCACATACTTTGGGTAGACAACACAACGATGCACAAAGATACCGGCGCTGAATGGATATGAACATGTGCGTCACGAAATATTCATTAGGTGGTAAAAATAACCCGAACATGGCCGAAGGATTCACTTTTATAGTAAAGGCAGCGTGCGACGGGTTGTCAAGTACCCGAAAGCACCCATCACGGGAGGGTACACGTCCGCCTCCATCCATGAACGCTCTGTGTTTAAGCATTCATCACAGACGTTAAAAAACACTAGTGCGAATGACTTCCGGCATTTCTAAGAAGGGTTGTTTTGCGAAAGTGAATGCGTCTTGCTTGAGCGTCATATATTGGCTGTTCGAAATGACCTTAAAAATTTTTTCTCCTTCACGATCCAGTTACCACAAGAAATAATCTTATGTTGTACATAACGTAAGCTTACATACCAAGCTTTACTTTTCCACTGTGTTTCTACTCCATTAAATTCTTTACCTCCCATAAACTCTTGTCTACTGTTATACTCACTCCAGGACCATTGCTCTTTATTTTCGCGGGAACCCTGTTGTTTATTTCCGCAGCAACCCATCTTTGCCCAAACGCTTTTTGTAGCGCAGTTAGAGCGAGTACTCCGAGCGTAGGAACCAATGCCTTGCAGCTTACTGCGTGTCTCATAAAGGGAGCAGTGGCTGTCTACGTCGATATGTATGAAGCAAGATTCTGTTATTCCGCTTTCTAACTGCCTCAAAACGTCTCTCTTCAGCTTGCATACCTTTGCGATAGCTATGCTTGTGACATACAGACAAATGCAGCACTGCTCCCTCCTGTCAGTTGACGGTTTACTGATGCCGAGCTGAGGTTGCAACTCGCACCCCCGCCCCTTCCCCCCAAAAAAACAGATCGAAACGCTATGCTATCCACATAAAATGAAGTTGGCCAATCTCAGAAAACTGGGCGAACTTCAAATCAAGAACGATAAAAAATGCTAGGATCGAATGCTTATGTTTCGGAAGACAATTTTTGTGTGTGCGGAGTGGGTCATGAAAAAGTAGCCCATACATGCATACAACGGAAAAGCGTGCATTGGTCGACCTTCCCGCGCTAGCAATCCTGGAAAAGCAGGCCGTCTTTGATGGACGTAAGAGACGTTAGAAATGTACCCTTGCGTTTATGTACTCTCCTCAGACCTTGCCAGTACTTTTTCACACTCTATAACACTGTACCGTCAATGCCTGCGACAAGCGTTCACTATGAGCGTTCAAGTGTTATTCCTGAACAATACGCGAGATCGTCCCATACATTTTCACTTCAGGTAGCTCCAAAAATAAAAGTCAGGTGGACGAGTCTTAGGAACGTGTAGACCATAAATCTTCTTTAGCAACCTATCCATCTGCAAATACTCCAAGGATTCGGGTCTGCGCTCTTTCGGACGCGTGGCAGGTGAGTGACCCGATCTAACTGAAAAGTGTACAACTTCGGCTCTTCAAGGGTTAAACACAACCTAAGCGGTACGCGTAGATGAATTACGCCCGAAAGGAATAGCGTCTCTCAACGGGATTTACGCAGATGGTTAGTCGTACCTTCTAATGGCTGCCGCTTCTTGAAAACTTGGAGTGAAGGGATGCTTTTCCGTAACTCGCGCTGTGCTTCAGCAACCAGGAATAATATGGTTATACATTTATAAGTGATGTCAAAGGCAAGTGGCCGTTACTCTCCCTTATTGTTCCCCCTCCACTTCCCCCCCCAAATTTCTGACGTTCTCGAATCTTGCTTTCTAGTGGTCTTTCAATACAAATACGGTTGTATGCACATCCGTCCACATATGCTACTCTTTCAAAGCTTAGCACTTCTATAACACCACCTGTTCATACACTGTTCTTTTCGTATAGATAATAGGCTAGAAGGAATAACAGCCACTTGTTAGCATTCACTTCTGGCACTTCATTCGAATATGTAAAGGTGGTGAATTTAAGCTGTACCGTACAACAACGACAACATTAGTGGTTTCCGATTCCAAAATAACGGCCTGAGAACCAAGTGATCGTAGCGTCACGAGGACGTCGGCGACCTGACTCTCCACAACACCAAAATTCCACAGAATTGGCAATTGACCATACGAACACTTGCTCTCCTCACTTCGATAACAATACAGGAAGTAACTCTACAACGCAGCGACATCTCAACACCCAACAGCCGAAAACATTCTCATTCAGGCATTCAAAACAATCACTTTTCGTAATTCAGCAATGTTTATGAGAAACACTCAGTGTGTCACATATCCAAGCCCACTAAACGTCGTGTCCGAACACTTACGGTTTGACCGACGTTGTAACGTTCAGTCACGATAATGAGTACCACACAGATAATCTAACACTTCACATTTTACTAAAACATAAGGCGCGATAAATATATTAGCACAGACAGGCCATCTGGACGGCAGCATTTTAAAAATCCAGGAAAGAGGGAGAGTGGAGGGGACGGGAGCGCGAAGGAAATGGAGGTGAGGAAGACGCATCCTAGTACTGAAATTTCAGGGAACGCGCGCCTCTCTCGCTCCCCACAAACTGCACCCATAATTGTTTCCATACTTTTCTCATTCCAGACAACCTCTTATCAGCAGAAAGGAACCGTAAAAATAAGGGAAATGAAACCTCTCTAACACAACCGATGGTTGGTGATGGTTCAGAAAAACCATATACTCGTTTCAGACGTTAAAATTTGCCATCTCGCACAGCCAACCGTAAAATGTGACATTTTTGAAGGTATTTAGATGGAGGATGAAAAAAGTTTATGATCATGCTGCTTTGCTCAGCTCCTTTCTCTACCGCTTAATTTTTATCATGGAAAGGGTAGTTACAAGACGAGAATTCGCATTTTTCCAATCAGACTCATCGAACTGTTACACCTCCATGATCCATTCTTACTTTCGATAAGTCAGTAATACGAGCGAACTCACCTCTATCATCAAGCCAACACCAACAATGCTGAAGCAACTCTTAACGTTACGAAGAGCGAGCAACGATGGCCACGTCATCTCAGAGGACCATTGACGCAAAGTCTCATTTGTTAATAAAGGCAAACTGCAAACCAACCAAAATGGAACAAATGATGTTTGGTGTTTAAATTTATCACAAACATATGGCATTTAAATATAGGACATACGGTGACAGTCATGGTGTCTTCTCACTGTTCCCTATGATGGGAATGGGGACGTGGACAGCGTTCTGAGGCAAACTGGTATTAATAAAACGCTACTGAGCGCATAGGTGATGCAGATGTTGTTTTTCATTATGAACCACTTTATTAGTCGTCCTGTTAGTAACAGCATGCCATACAGCACTAGTAAGCAACGCAGAACACCGTGAAAAGTATCAGATTGTCTTCTTGGCACTGTGGTATTACCAAACAACCAATCTCGCCATCCGTGCTTCCTCGGCAAAAGGGGGAGGGTGAGTGGAAGGACGGAATGTCTATAAAAAGGAGTGACGACTGTGAGTGGAAACGAACATCATACTGTGTTCTTTGAAAACATCGACATTACAATACTGTTTCAGTATATTCTGTTGCAAATATTGCAAGGTATGTTACACCTCAGTATAAGTACGAGTAGTTTGGTATTGAGGCATCGCTGCTGATATCCTGGTAGTCGATGCTGCGAGCATAACTGCGAGCATAACTGCAACCTCTCCCCTCTCTGTCTCAGTGAATAAATAAGAAACCACTAAAGAGTGGAGGGAAACCAGGTAAATATGTTTACATGATGCTAAACTCCTGATCGGCTGGAATCAACTGTGAGTGTACTATTTCGCTTAAGTTATGAATTACATAATGAACAATTTATGATAGCGTATTGCACGCAGCAGGAGACCTATAGAAATTCTTTTCCCACAGGCAGAAATCTCAAGCAACAAGGGATTTCTTGAGCCAGTCCACAGTATAACGGTGATATCATTTTCGCCATGCAAAGAACTATCTTCAATATGACCGCATGAAGCCATTTGCTTTCACCCTAGCTAAAATAGTTTCCCTCATAAGAATAATTGTACAGATGGGTTGTAGTTGTAACTATCTAACGTCTAAATGTGAACGGTAACATTTGTGAGCGCGACACATGCATAGCGAGGAGGAGATCGAACGAATATCACATCCATCCTCTTCGAATTTTTTACTAAAAACTATAAAATGATGAAAATTTGGATGGTGAACTTGCTAAGGGAAAGTTAAAATAATCAGAAAGTGCTTAGAAATAGCTTCAATTTGTCATTTGGAATTCCTCTTGTTCCGTAATTTAGTCTCAAATGATAGCTGCGGTTACTGTATGTGACCAAAACCCATCTAAAAGCTTCTCGTTAATGAATAATGCAACTACAAGTTAACTACTAGAGTCCTTTGACAATTACGTAGTTTGAGGTACCTGTTTGCGACCCAAACTTCGGATCAATTCAGTTTTGTAAGGTTTTCCATGGTGTCTTGGAAGTTTAAAGAGCAAAAAGTCCGTGCAGCAGTTCGGAGGAAAATTTAACGATGATATTAAATAGGAATGGTGAATTAAGAGAAATTGACACCTGAAAAGTACACTTATAGGCATAAGCCAAAAGAAAGCGTATGTTAAAAAAAACGAACTGCTGAAGATCGGCGAACTGCACAGAAATGAAATGCAGTTGTTTGTTGTTATGGAAAAGAGCGTCACCGATCAGTTGCGCATCCTCCAGCTTGCAGTTTAATATGGTCAGTTCGTTGACTCGCATTCGTTGTATAAAGAAGGCGAAGTCGTCATATATGAAACAGTTCTTCAATGATGGTATTTCAATCCCCCGTATTGAACCACTTGCAATTACCCAGTTACGCTCGATCAACACATTTTTCTAATAAGCCGAAAACGCTACACTCCCGAAGGCTCTTGCTGTTGGAGTGCTTTTAGTCGAAATAACCTCAGCAAGGGGATCACATAACTCTACCAGCTGATACATCAAAACGGGAAGGCGGGAAGTGTGGGAGAGGGAGGAGAGGGGGAGGGCGGGCGATGCGATATTTGACCGGATAGTTGTTCGTAGGAAAGGGGGGTTGGCGGGAAAATTCAAAATATTGAAGGGAACAGGGAAATTGTAACAAAAAAGAGTAAATTTTATCTGTAACTATCGATTAACTGCGACTGAGAGTTTCAAGCACTTCTTTTCGACCTCACCCAATGGAGGAAGAGGGGAGCGATAAAGCCTCAAACCGTTCCCCACCTTCAGCATGTCAGCGAGTCCTATACTGTTTTCATATGTTCTATTTATCCTGGATCTTTCACATCTGTCCAGTTGTAACCGAGAACTCGCCATGATCATTTTTCTTGTCAACATCCCCCCCCCCCCCCCCCCCCCACCAACCAAAAAATA
>JPKZ01003110.1:113459-126107 GCA_000803305.1 Toxocara canis | reverse complement strand
AGGGGCGGGGGGAGGGGTGGGGGGGGGGGGGGGGATGGGGAGGGACGTAAGAACAACCACAGAATTCGTAACCTCTAAAAACGATCATTCTGATATTCGAAAGGAAGAGTGAGCAGTGCATATCGACTATTGAAAATTTTCTCTAAATGCATCATAGTCTGAATCAAAAAAATGTGAATGCAGAATTCACAACGGGTGAGTGCCCGTAAGAAGTACGCAAACTGGAATGCAGCTGTCAATTTTGCATATGGACCGTCGATGCACTGATATATTGCATGTAGGTCTCAGAGTTTGAAATTTTCAGAGCCACGCCTCCTACGTCTTCGCTGTCGAAGGAAGGGGCAGAACTTATATAAGGAAAAACACAGCATGCATTAAGTTCTTTTCAGGCGGCATTAGTGCCTCAGGTTATGTCTGCTTGTGCGGGCACTGTCTGTGAGCATTTTGCGAGGATCATCATGACGACGAGTGTGTTCGCTATTATTATTACCGCTCCAATCGGTGTGTTTATGTTCACTTATGCTGAATGTGATCTGTTTAATTGGAACTATTTCCAGGAAGTTACTGCATCCAGAACTGAGGTGCGCTTTTTTATAAAACGCGACAGAAGGACCCTCTGATAAGTAGGCCATTACGCCGATGTGCCTCATGGATTGACAAAGCTGTGAGGAATAGGAGAGGGGGTTAACTTGGGGATTCCATTTTGCTAGAGAAGTCTGAAAGTTTGAAGAGAGAAATGAAGTAAGTTGTTCTCGTTCAGGGCAGTTCGTCCTTCAACTGCTGGGCCCACGTACGTTGAAGCCAAGAAGTGTTATTGTGGATGTGAATGCGCTGGGAACAGCGTTAAGTGTGGATTGCGATGGTGATCGGAAAAGTAATACTCATTTATGATGTTATTATGTGTTATCACTGGCTGTGAGCGTAGTAGTTCTGACGCTGCGATAGGCCTTTGCTTTCTGTTCACATCGACACCCTGTCGCATGTACCACATGATTCCTGATTCCATTCATCCATCTTCTGTTTGCTTAATTTCGGCAGTGTCAAACTTATCAACCACTTTCTTGTTCAGCAGCAAGACGATCAAACCACTCTATCCAAAGCGCACGTTAGTGAGGCGTAGCGGAAGTGCTGCCGATGTATTTATGTGAATTCTGACTTTTAAAGAAGCAACACCGAAAGCGTTTGGTATGAGACCGTTATAAGAGGAAATTGAGCTGCTGTTGTGCGGCGCTGAAATTCACTAGTAGAGCGCAGCCTTTCTGCGGTTACAGGACGTGTAGTCCGATAACGGTACACAATCAGTAATAACATTTAGGTGCTGAGCGATCTCCAAGTCCTATGACATTCGGAGAATTGTATTAGGCATTGTATTTACTGGCTAAGCAGAGATCTTTGTTGCTGCGTCAGTGATTGGCGTTCCAAGACGTCTGAACTGTCAGATGCCTTCAAATATCAGTAAGCTATTTATTAATGGAACTCGCTCCTTCCATCTTCTTCGCATCCGCCCTTCCTAATTTCTGGAGATCGGCTTGGAGTGGTGGGCAAATTTCGTTTGTGCAACCATCGAATTTTGAAAAGGGAAAAGGGAAGTAAAAAGGAAAAAACAAAACGAAAAATTAACTCATATGACAAGCGACGTGAAGAAGTAAACCGATTTTGTTTTGGAGGGATGGTGTGCCCGACAATGGAGGATAAAATGTGGTGTGTTTTTTTTGCAAACGTATTAAAACATTGCCAGTAACTTCCTTTGACTAGTACTACTGTGTTTTCATCTTCAATTTATCTAATTTATTTACTATATTCTAATTTAATCTCAAAGCATATGCTAACTTGATTTCGGAACAGTTATTTTCGGCATAACGATGACCACTAGCATGCCAGGGATTCTTGAATAGGAAACGGATAGGGAGGAGGTATGGGGATGTGAGTGAGACCATCGTCTCTGTCGACGAAGCAAAGCTTCACAAATGTAGCCATTTGGAGTTTTGTCATTAACAAACCTGCGTCCACGATTTGTTAAGCTGATGACAATGATTGTTGGTAGCGTTATTACGAGCCGAACATCAGAAGTTTTGAATCATTAGGCGACTTTAAAGGAGCACTCACTGATTTAATTATGCCGTCAATTCATAGAACTTCATTGTAGCGTTTGTCGAGATAAGGCCACTTTAAAACTAGCTTTCGTTTGTTTAGTAGTTGTTGCGTTTCGAAGAAAAGGTGGACCCTAATAATCATCCTCCTCTCGCATTCCTCCTTGTTTGCCCACCTCTTCCTTCACAGCTGCCTCGCTTCACCGGAACCCTGCCCCCATTACTTCATTTCGTTTACTTCGCTTTTTTTTCTGTGAGTGATAGCGTCGAGGTAATTACCATTTGTAACCTTCTACTTCTCATTACATTCTTCGAAAGGTACGTTAAACTGCAACACAAAAGTGAGCAAATACATACCGATGGGGTGAGCTCACATTTGTGTGATGTGATTTTGAATATTTTGTTGTTTATATTGGCTTTACCATTTTCACATGTTTCATTATAAGCACGCACATTTTGATGTTAATAAACGTTTTATGTAAATAAATGTCAGCACTTTTCACACATCCTTGTTACGTTATATTAACCGTCCTATCATTATCGATTTACGACAATGGCGAAAGCAATGCAGCATTCACCAACTTGCCAGTGTTGCAAGCTGTTCATATAATGCAACTTAAAGCCATTGTGAACAAATGAATATAAAAAAATTGATCCAGTCGGCTAAGGGTCATTGCCTAGTCGGATACTGAAGTGAACTCAATATGAGGGAGTCACGTCTATTACGGCGCACATTCGCACATTCGCACAGAACAAGAAGGTGATGGGACGCTTTCAGCGAGCACATGAAAAGTTGGGGGAGCGGAGATGTTGCGTGGTATAATGCTTATTGTTATTGGATGCGCTGGTGGCAGACGATGCGCTGATGTTCGCTACGGGCATACACACCAGGAGAACTCAAAACAGATATGGCAATCAGTTAACGGATTTGTAATTGATCAACGAAGCACTTATAAGGATTACTTGTGCTGTGCGCTATTAAAAACTTATTGTCGTCAAACGCGTCGACAGTGAATCAGTTTATTTGCTGGTTTAGCCGAGCAGCGCGATAATAGCATACGGTATGCACCTGCAGTCATGTGCAACACCTGTGCCAAAATCCTTGCAACCTCCTTTGCAGATATTCAAATTGTCGTGACATCGATTACGCATCGCATCGAACGCGCATCCATGCACCTCAAATCGAGCGCTTGAGTGAGGCCAATATATCATTTTCAGATTATTAATTAGCATACGAAAAGAGAATTAAGGAAAGAATTGGAAAGACTGATGAAGATTTATGGGCTGGGAATGTGTAACATGTCCTGTGAAAAACATATCAAGCTATACAGTAACGAAAACGATCTAAGCACACACTGTTTTTTGATAATCGAGAAGCGTTCGCATGGCTATGATGTTCGGCATTTGAAATCGTTGAGTCATTCTGGAACCAAGTAAAAACCCGATCCGGTCGAGTTTATATCATGAAAAGTGTACGGCCAAATAAGCTTATGTGCTCTCTCTTTATTCTATTCGTTCGTCTCACCTGGAAATTCTCCTTGTCGCTGAGTAAACTAATTGCATTTGCGCTCACTGAATCCTGACCAAAAGCGCCACCAAGGCCGAGGGGCGGGGGGAGGGGTGGGGGGGGGGGGGGGGATGGGGAGGGACGTAAGAACAACCACAGAATTCGTAACCTCTAAAAACGATCATTCTGATATTCGAAAGGAAGAGTGAGCAGTGCATATCGACTATTGAAAATTTTCTCTAAATGCATCATAGTCTGAATCAAAAAAATGTGAATGCAGAATTCACAACGGGTGAGTGCCCGTAAGAAGTACGCAAACTGGAATGCAGCTGTCAATTTTGCATATGGACCGTCGATGCACTGATATATTGCATGTAGGTCTCAGAGTTTGAAATTTTCAGAGCCACGCCTCCTACGTCTTCGCTGTCGAAGGAAGGGGCAGAACTTATATAAGGAAAAACACAGCATGCATTAAGTTCTTTTCAGGCGGCATTAGTGCCTCAGGTTATGTCTGCTTGTGCGGGCACTGTCTATGAGCATTTTGCGAGGATCATCATGACGACGAGTGTGTTCGCTATTATTATTACCGCTCCAATCGGTGTGTTTATGTTCACTTATGCTGAATGTGATCTGTTTAATTGGAACTATTTCCAGGAAGTTACTGCATCCAGAACTGAGGTGCGCTTTTTTATAAAACGCGACAGAAGGACCCTCTGATAAGTAGGCCATTACGCCGATGTGCCTCATGGATTGACAAAGCTGTGAGGAATAGGAGAGGGGGTTAACTTGGGGATTCCATTTTGCTAGAGAAGTCTGAAAGTTTGAAGAGAGAAATGAAGTAAGTTGTTCTCGTTCAGGGCAGTTCGTCCTTCAACTGCTGGGCCCACGTACGTTGAAGCCAAGAAGTGTTATTGTGGATGTGAATGCGCTGGGAACAGCGTTAAGTGTGGATTGCGATGGTGATCGGAAAAGTAATACTCATTTATGATGTTATTATGTGTTATCACTGGCTGTGAGCGTAGTAGTTCTGACGCTGCGATAGGCCTTTGCTTTCTGTTCACATCGACACCCTGTCGCATGTACCACATGATTCCTGATTCCATTCATCCATCTTCTGTTTGCTTAATTTCGGCAGTGTCAAACTTATCAACCACTTTCTTGTTCAGCAGCAAGACGATCAAACCACTCTATCCAAAGCGCACGTTAGTGAGGCGTAGCGGAAGTGCTGCCGATGTATTTATGTGAATTCTGACTTTTAAAGAAGCAACACCGAAAGCGTTTGGTATGAGACCGTTATAAGAGGAAATTGAGCTGCTGTTGTGCGGCGCTGAAATTCACTAGTAGAGCGCAGCCTTTCTGCGGTTACAGGACGTGTAGTCCGATAACGGTACACAATCAGTAATAACATTTAGGTGCTGAGCGATCTCCAAGTCCTATGACATTCGGAGAATTGTATTAGGCATTGTATTTACTGGCTAAGCAGAGATCTTTGTTGCTGCGTCAGTGATTGGCGTTCCAAGACGTCTGAACTGTCAGATGCCTTCAAATATCAGTAAGCTATTTATTAATGGAACTCGCTCCTTCCATCTTCTTCGCATCCGCCCTTCCTAATTTCTGGAGATCGGCTTGGAGTGGTGGGCAAATTTCGTTTGTGCAACCATCGAATTTTGAAAAGGGAAAAGGGAAGTAAAAAGGAAAAAACAAAACGAAAAATTAACTCATATGACAAGCGACGTGAAGAAGTAAACCGATTTTGTTTTGGAGGGATGGTGTGCCCGACAATGGAGGATAAAATGTGGTGTGTTTTTTTTGCAAACGTATTAAAACATTGCCAGTAACTTCCTTTGACTAGTACTACTGTGTTTTCATCTTCAATTTATCTAATTTATTTACTATATTCTAATTTAATCTCAAAGCATATGCTAACTTGATTTCGGAACAGTTATTTTCGGCATAACGATGACCACTAGCATGCCAGGGATTCTTGAATAGGAAACGGATAGGGAGGAGGTATGGGGATGTGAGTGAGACCATCGTCTCTGTCGACGAAGCAAAGCTTCACAAATGTAGCCATTTGGAGTTTTGTCATTAACAAACCTGCGTCCACGATTTGTTAAGCTGATGACAATGATTGTTGGTAGCGTTATTACGAGCCGAACATCAGAAGTTTTGAATCATTAGGCGACTTTAAAGGAGCACTCACTGATTTAATTATGCCGTCAATTCATAGAACTTCATTGTAGCGTTTGTCGAGATAAGGCCACTTTAAAACTAGCTTTCGTTTGTTTAGTAGTTGTTGCGTTTCGAAGAAAAGGTGGACCCTAATAATCATCCTCCTCTCGCATTCCTCCTTGTTTGCCCACCTCTTCCTTCACAGCTGCCTCGCTTCACCGGAACCCTGCCCCCATTACTTCATTTCGTTTACTTCGCTTTTTTTTCTGTGAGTGATAGCGTCGAGGTAATTACCATTTGTAACCTTCTACTTCTCATTACATTCTTCGAAAGGTACGTTAAACTGCAACACAAAAGTGAGCAAATACATACCGATGGGGTGAGCTCACATTTGTGTGATGTGATTTTGAATATTTTGTTGTTTATATTGGCTTTACCATTTTCACATGTTTCATTATAAGCACGCACATTTTGATGTTAATAAACGTTTTATGTAAATAAATGTCAGCACTTTTCACACATCCTTGTTACGTTATATTAACCGTCCTATCATTATCGATTTACGACAATGGCGAAAGCAATGCAGCATTCACCAACTTGCCAGTGTTGCAAGCTGTTCATATAATGCAACTTAAAGCCATTGTGAACAAATGAATATAAAAAAATTGATCCAATCGGCTAAGGGTCATTGCCTAGTCGGATACTGAAGTGAACTCAATATGAGGGAGTCACGTCTATTACGGCGCACATTCGCACATTCGCACAGAACAAGAAGGTGATGGGACGCTTTCAGCGAGCACATGAAAAGTTGGGGGAGCGGAGATGTTGCGTGGTATAATGCTTATTGTTATTGGATGCGCTGGTGGCAGACGATGCGCTGATGTTCGCTACGGGCATACACACCAGGAGAACTCAAAACAGATATGGCAATCAGTTAACGGATTTGTAATTGATCAACGAAGCACTTATAAGGATTACTTGTGCTGTGCGCTATTAAAAACTTATTGTCGTCAAACGCGTCGACAGTGAATCAGTTTATTTGCTGGTTTAGCCGAGCAGCGCGATAATAGCATACGGTATGCACCTGCAGTCATGTGCAACACCTGTGCCAAAATCCTTGCAACCTCCTTTGCAGATATTCAAATTGTCGTGACATCGATTACGCATCGCATCGAACGCGCATCCATGCACCTCAAATCGAGCGCTTGAGTGAGGCCAATATATCATTTTCAGATTATTAATTAGCATACGAAAAGAGAATTAAGGAAAGAATTGGAAAGACTGATGAAGATTTATGGGCTGGGAATGTGTAACATGTCCTGTGAAAAACATATCAAGCTATACAGTAACGAAAACGATCTAAGCACACACTGTTTTTTGATAATCGAGAAGCGTTCGCATGGCTATGATGTTCGGCATTTGAAATCGTTGAGTCATTCTGGAACCAAGTAAAAACCCGATCCGGTCGAGTTTATATCATGAAAAGTGTACGGCCAAATAAGCTTATGTGCTCTCTCTTTATTCTATTCGTTCGTCTCACCTGGAAATTCTCCTTGTCGCTGAGTAAACTAATTGCATTTGCGCTCACTGAATCCTGACCAAAAGCGCCACCAAGGCCGCCGAATGGTACACCATTTCCAATACCTCTAAGTGAAAGACCTTCGCCATAACCGGCAAACTGCATACCCCCTCCAAGACCTCCCAGTGTCACACTCCCAAAACGATCCTGCGGGAAAGCCATATCCCCCGGGCCTGAGACAATGCCAGGCGGGTAGCCGAAAATACCGAGCGGATTTATGCCACCACTGCCTGCAAGCGTAAATATTAGCAATATTTGTATTAAGCATGGTGGCTATGCCACGGCCATTATCCTATGCTTGCCACGTCTGCACGTTTTATTTATTGTTTTCTTGTTACCGCTTTCCTGATCTTCCCTTTCCATGCCTAGTTTTCAACAAATAACTTTGCAGTTCTTCTCATCTACATCATAAACGAAAGAATCGATTGTGAAATGAGCGTTTAAGTTTATTATTTTGTGAAGCGCATCTCAGGATTATAAAATGAAAGATACAGCGAAAAGCTTTCCAGAAAACTCCTCTAATCTCCAGTATGACGTATTTTCAAACGCGCCAACAACGGTAGTTTACTAGGTTCTTCCACGTCCTACGAGTTTTAGTCCTTCACAATAAATACTACCTCTGTAAATCTTCATGTAACACAAAAATATACGAAGTGGTCAATAATAATATTTTATTTACCGAGTGAGCTTGAATAAGAAGTTCTGCCGAATGGACCGTAGGCTGTACCAATGGGACCGAATATACCGTTCCATCCCGCTAAGGGTCCAGCAAACGGTGCAACTTCGAATCGTGTGCATCCCAAGCAACCATCCACTTCTCCAAATTCACCTTCAAAACCATGCCGTATTTCCATAACGAGTGTGGGCATTTGATTTAAAATGACTTCCTGTTAATTGAATCATTTTTACATCGCAATAGATAGATGCGATAGCGCTTTTGAGGTGCTTAATTCTGTTCACTAATAAGCCGCGGGAATTCTGCACAGAGAAATACTCATTCACTTACTACCGCTATGGAGAAGCGGTTCATATCTGTGCTGTTCGAGGTCAATTTAGTTTGGTGCATATCTGGGTAAGAGGCCAGTTTGGTTAGCGAACTCGGGCAGCGGCGATCTCTTCGAAGTTTGGCACCTGAGACTCCTAATGTGTGATGCCACCGTATGTTTCGTTACGTAACCACTTAAATTAACTTACTCCCGAAAATCATATGAATATTCTATCGTAATTCCGAATTCCGCATTGCCACAAGACTGCGCCATGCCATGGTTTACCGCACAATGCAAAGAAGACAGATAAACACTTCATGCAATGGCATCGATGTTACTCCGTAGAAAAAAAGTCGAAGTATCTACGTGTGGTAGGGATTATTGTTTTAAGCCAAAAAAGTGAAGATCTAGAGAATTACCTGCAAATGAAGGCGGTGGCGGTCCGGGTAGTGGCGGCCAAAGTTGACTCGAAAGAAACGGAAATGAAGAGATGAGCAAAACGGAAGTAAATTTACTCATTCCACTTTCAGTTCGCTGTCGCGGCGATCTCCTTGGATTTGATTACGGTTACAAACTGCGCAAACTGCATAGTATCTCGGATGGATTTCCATGGAATGTTTTTCACAATATTCGAGAAATGATATTCTAAGTAAGGTTTTTTTGAGGTGAAAAAGCTTATAGAATGGAAAAGTTCACAAGAGAGTTACTTAGTTTTTAACAAGATTTTCAGTTATTTATGAGCCCCATGTGAAAACCTCAACCGTGAGCACCCCTCCTTTTTAGCATCTTCCTTTCCCCCCCCCCCCCCCCCCCCCCCCCCCCCCCCCCCCACCACCCCAGATTCTTCTTAACAGGAGAGAGGTGGGGGAGGGGCTAACGGCTTACATCATAACGGGCTGTTCCACCACTATATTTTTGACACTGCTGCAAGAATACTTTTGTAATCTTCTACACCTCAAAAAGAACTCATCATCACGCCCTTCCCTCTTCAGGTTTTAACAAGTAATGTGATATGAATCTGTCGCGAAAAAGAACAATAAAAAATCACTCATGCGATCACGCAGCTGACGCGCCACCCCAAAGAGCGTTTAATTCATTGTGAATATCTTCATTTCTCTACTAACTCTTGTTCGAGCTTATCTGATCGCTAAACGTCGAATGTGTTGCCGCTCATAGCAATTGATATTTTTTGATAAGGACGCATTCACTGATCGTTTACTCAAATGTCAGTGCGAAAACATGCGAGCTGATTGTTACGGAAGTTACATCAAAATACAGTGACGCGTAGTATTGGAATAATTAATTATACGTACAAATACGACATAAAAGAGATCAATAAACCATTATCACTCGAATGAGTGCAACGCTTAAGAATCATCGCTTATAAATTAGAAAAGGAATAAATGACATGGGAAGGCAGCTGCGTGCGATCCGAGTTTTGCGAAGTTCAAAATTTAAACTGTCACAGGAAATGTCATTTGTGCGAAATGTTGACCGATTGTAGTGTATGTGAATTGTGAGTTAAACGCGCACGAATTACGTATATGCAAATTGTGTCACCACTCGATTAGCGCGCATTACGCATTTAGTTTTGCAGTCAAAATCCAAATAACGCCCACAAACATTGACGAACAATGCGTACAGCTGCTGAATTCATTTGCGCCGTTATAATAAATGACTGACTTATCGGTCAAATTTTATAAAGAAAAATTAATTTGCTTGATTAACTGGAACAAAACCGGCCGGTTATCTGCTAATCATTCTGTACTGGAATGCGCTCTACGTGTTTTGATAAATTTTGCATCTGCGAAGCACACCATTATTACCATGTTATAAGTGTGTATTACACATTGCAATTGTTTAAGTTGATCGCGTCCCCAATACCAGCTCAGGCTGGTAATCACCACCTTATTCTTCGTACACATCGCCTCATGTATACATGAATCTGAAAGCAGTAGCGGGCACTGAGAAATGCGCCTATGAAGGTCCATATCGTCCAAGTAGCAAAACATGATCCAATTTTGATCTAAGAAAAGCATAACTAGGAAAAAGTAGGATGAAGGTCGTTATCAACTGCGCCGTTACGACGCATGCATCCAACTGATTATTTGCTCTTCGATCAATCCAACTAACAAGGTCTCTCAATTCGTTGGCTCCGTAATTCTTTGAAATGTTTTGCACTCATTGCGCTGAATTTGGTGCGATTGACATGACGACGGCGTTGCTATGGTTGACATCGTTTCTGGAGCTATTATATATATTTCTTCAGTAACATGCCAAAACGGTTTTTTCATCAGAAGTGTCGTGGCGTATGACGAACGCGAAGAATGCTACATTAGAGAAGTGAAAAGAAAAAATGACGATGGAAGTGTGCATTTTGAGCGAGTAAACTAAACTCGAGATATCACTTCAGCTGTCGATCATGCGAGCTTTTCAGGAGTAAGTTGAGTGCCCACTTCGCATATGAGGCACATCATTGTGTCACGTAATGCTTCGAGTGCATTGAGTGCAAAAAGTTTTTTTGGCGGTAAGCTTTGATGTGTTTTTTCCGCCGATAACGGTGTGTGTGTGCATCTATGAATTCCATCGGTCGGCGAGAATGCGTGCCAACGCGTTGACGTTTTCGCCGTTCGCAGCACTCCGATCCCACCCGACGCATCGAAACGTGCATAACGACCAACACAGACTCTGTCAGACAGCAACGTGGTTAGGGGCTATTATCAGTGGAATGAAAGCGTAGGCGCATGTACACGGCTGAGTTAGACTTGAATTTGCAAACATTTTGGTCCCACTGATTTCAGTTTCAGTCATTACTGCGCTACAATAACAACAGGATACCTTTATAGCGGCAAAATCTTGGCAAATGCCTACCAACTGTATATCTGTAATTAGGTAAAATCCGATTTGTTATAAGACCCAGAATATAGAATTTTCGAGGTTTTGACATGAAAATTTTCGAGATTCGCCCTCGAAATTTTTTTTTAGTGCGACCAATCACCATAGAAGAAAGACCTTTCTCGACGTATCTCATCCCTCGAGTGTTCCCTATACTTGGGTATGCTGTAAGAAATAACCCGTTTCCACATCCCCTCCCCATCAAAGCATGTCCCCGATCTTAGAATGCTACTAGCTTCCATTAGAAAAAGGTAGATTAGCATAGTTTGAAAAAAATATGCCCTCCGCGAGAAAGCTCTCTCTCTCCCTCTCTCTGTAATGCTTCCTTCCGCGAAGAGCTGCGAACAGTATAACCTCTGAGGAGCTCTATTAGTAGTATTGGTATGTTGATTTTCAAAGCTGGTGACTATGGATTTTTTTATTGTATACTCGCCATACTATTGAGTTTTTGAACTCAAATTTTTGCTGTTACACCTATTAAGTGAGGATGCTGAGCTTAAGAACCAGATTCGCTAACGTAAGATCAGCGGGAGTAATGTGGCGTTCGACTGAGAGCCGATCAGCCAGACACGTGACCATTCTTCGAGTGATTGATACTTTCTGTTGACAGACAGTTCGACGTCCTTTTTAACTTTCCGTTCTTTTTTTTGAAACATGCGCACGTCTTATTTATTCATATAATTTCATAGAAGAGGCAAATTTTGTTGTCACTTGAAGCGAAAACCAAAAAAGAGGAATTTTGAAGAGTTATTTGCTTTGCGAGACACGAGGGATTGGCTGGCTGCTTTTGATTGATTTCAATTCAAAATTAAAGTTTTCTCGAAGTAAAGCTGAACAAATTAGATGGCAGCAGATCGGTAATGTTGTCCATTACAACCTATCAAATAAAATGGTCAAAACTTTCGAATGTTTCATTTTCAGTTTGAAAATTTGAAACCTAATTTGACTTTGACAAATTACACATTGAACAAAGGTAGAAAACTTTTGAAATGGAAAAAAATTAAGGATCTTTAGTCTTTTTGCCTAACATTCCGTTTTGATGTGCATATGTTAAACGACAATGTCGTACGGTCAAACGATGAAATCAACCTTTCAGTAATACAGTTAGCGGCTTTAGTCGTTGTTCGTTTGAAATGAAGAGAAAGTTTATTGGTTAAAATGGTTAAATTAATGGTTAAAATGATTTGGAATGAATGACGTCAAATAGTTAAAAAGGTGCAATTCGCATCGATCCGTTGGCTTTCTTCTCCAATTAATTTTCGCAATGAGAATAAAATGTTTGATGACTCAAATATCCCACAGTAATGCATGGTACGCAAACCCTTTTTATAGCCAGAGTGCCACCAATTGAAATTAGGATCCACACAAAATTGTCACATGAGTTATTTTCAAAAAGAAAAAATTTTTCTGAATAGCTCT
>JPKZ01003110.1:70322-90518 GCA_000803305.1 Toxocara canis | reverse complement strand
CTTTTTATTCCCCCCCCCCCCCCCCCCCCACCTCCTTCTCGAGACAAACCCACTTCGATCATGCCTAACTTTTTAGAAACCGCTTCTCCTTCTCAATTACACATGTCCTCCTCTCACTCTAATGAGGGAAGCGCTTCACGACTGGAACTTTTAATCCTTGTGGTTTATACGCACCAGCGATCGGCCGTATAATGCACCTACACTCCCAGCCTTCAACCCTCTGCATCTGTAGAATGGAGCCATTTTCGACTTCAAATATAAGCCCTGCACCCATGAACGAGCCGCTTTTTAGGTGATCATTCAAGCACATCCATTCAAACATTCCGGAGAATTTAAACCGCTTCTGATTATATAGCCCTTTAAGAAGCTGGGGAAGTAAAAGTCTTGGAGATCATAAACGACGTCCTACGGTATAACAGAGCAAAAATAACAACTACTGACCGATAATGAATACAGCGACTATGATAGCGAACAGCGTCGTTTTATCAATCCTCCCAGCGCCTTGCATACTGTCATCGAAAATCGACATTTCGAACAATCAACCAGAACAGAATCGAACGGTGGAGAATTCCAAATAGTTTAAAGGAACTACAACCAGAAGCTGTTTAAATGCCATAACTGTGCATCAGTGTTGACCAAAGAACTTTTGTGACTGGCCGGAGATGAATAAAGGACAGCACCGCCATTTCATTCATAGTTGATTGCCCTTCTTAACGCACTCGCACTTGCCATTTCGAGCGGAACGCCAATGAAATGTGCATTCTTGAAGCAGGATAGATTTCAGTGCATTAACTCAAAGTTGAAAAAGTCGCTGTATTTTTGATTCGATCAACTGAGGGCGCGATACTGGATGGAGGCAAACGATGCTTTGGTACGGCATTCTAAGTATTTTGGAACTTCGCACTTAATTATGCTAGTAACCCATTCCATTTTACAAAAACGGCAAAGTAATGTCAGTACCAGTGTGGAATGGAAGACGATGGTCTACCTAATCGATGAAGGAACCTTAATGATGCGATACAAGATGTTATGAGGGTATACACGAGTCGCTCTGCTTCTTCTGTTTGACATATATTCCGCAAATAAAACAACTCAATTTATTTACACTGCTGCGACTGAGAAGCAAACTTCACGAGCATCCACAAGCACTCCCGGTGAACCTAAGAATCACCGCCCATCAAAGCAGATGTGCTAACCAGGATATGAAAACACAATATTGAAATTGCACTTCATCCATTGACAGTAGTTAAGTGAACAACCGACCGACTCGAGCAATTCTGTTAAATGGATGGATGGCATTGGCCAAGACATATTCGAATAGCGGTATTTTGATCTACATAAGGTTCGCATTTAGCTGTTACGATCAATACTGACTGGCGAAAAGAAATACGAAACGAATAACTCGGATCCAGTGCAAAATGAAATAAATGAACTGAAACAATGAGACGAACCTCACTCACTAATTCAAACTAGATAAATGATTATGCCTTTGTGGAAAGCTATCATTTTGCAAAATGTGTGCAATATGCAAATGATGCGATAAATTATGCAAGCGACGCAATAAATTTGGCAAATAATGCAATAAATTATGAAATTACGATCTCAAAGTTAAGCAGTCGTATCGTTTACTTGTTAATCACAACCAAATTTGAAACAGTTCAAATCAGTTTCATACGCTTTACTTTATTTATTTCTTCATCCCGTATGCGGGAATTGCATGCCGATTAATTTTTAAAGAAAACAAATGCCTCAGTAAAATAAAGAACACGGTAAATTCAATACAGTGAGGGTAAACGACAGATTGCGTTAAAAGGGTATAACAATGCTGTGACCTCAATAGAACACTGAAAGAATGCAAAAGGAACAGAAAACAGAATTTTATCGCAATTGGCCGTTTACTGACACCACCTTGAATTCACGCTTACCACTGAGTGTAGACATCGCCCGTATAAAGTAAAGTGCATCGAAACTGGGGAAAAGGTTGGGAGAGGAAGGTAACGCTAACGGAGTGGGATTGCTACACTCACGGTTTTGAAAAACACTCGCGAAGCTGGCTGGTTTGACCTGCAAAAACGGATGAGCAATGCAAAACGAGAGTGCACCGATGTTCCCTGATATCTTTTCGCCCTTACAAATGCCCACAGAACTCGCATTTATATTCATAACCGAGAAAATCGGACAAGAACCCGACCATGACCTAAAAATGTTTAAAAGCCATTTTTAACCAAATCGTGCTAATCATTTAACCAATGAATAAGAACAACTATGTACTCAAAACACCACACCGAGTACCGATGACCTCGCTAAAATTGCGAGTCCATAACACATCGAACGTACAGGGAGCTGTTTGCGTTGCGAAGACGTGTTATCGTAGTTACTGTGTCCGCAATAAATTGAACTGTAAATGAATGCACAACAGCGTAGACGTATCGAAATAAGCCACTGCAAGCTAAACTATAAACAATGAAGGCCCTCATAACACAGTGTTGCTGCTTTTTCGCATCGTCTATACATACCTACTATAACCCTTGTATGCATGTTCGTCATCGTAACCAGGCTGACACGAAGGCTGGAAGACATCCTTGAAAGCATGCTCGTGATCGTGACTACGCTGACACGAAGGTTGCCAGACTCCTTTGGAAGCATGTTCGTGATCGTAACTAGGCTGACAGGAAGGTTGGAATACATCCCTTGTAGGCATGTTCGTGATCGTAACTAGGCTGACACGAAGGTTGGAATACATCCCTTGTAGGCATGTTCGTGATCGCAACTAGGCTGACAGGAAGGTTGGAATACATCCCTTGTAGACATGTTCGTGATCGTAACTAGGCTGACACGAAGGCTGGATGACATCCCTTGTGAGCATGTTCGTGATCGTGACTAGGCTGACAAAAAGGTTGCAGGAAACACACTTTAAACAGGTACCATAAGCCATGTATGGCTTTTCCTTTCGTGGAAATTATTAAAATACAGCAGACGACCAATTGCAGCATAAACGTTGGAAAGAGAATACTGAAGCCGACCAAATCAGCTTTACGATGGAAACTACAACTGTAGCGCGTACCGCAGTGCTGGACCTACCAACCGCAAGCAATCACTTCGTCGAGGGGATTACCATGACTTCGAAATGAATTTTAAATCGTAACGTTCGAATATGCAGCCGTGCTACAAAACACAACTTGCCACAATGCGCAATGCGCATAGGATCCCAGGTATACCTATATATTTGGTGACTGTGCGCACAGCACACGCTTCCGCTATTTTCTGGCACACAAGATACAGCCTAGTCCCTTCCCTTCTCCATTCCTGAACTTCGAGGTGGAAGGTTGCGGTCGCTGATATTTTCAGATTTTGAAGATTTGCGCAAATTTTTGCAAAACTTGGACACAGGAAGGGTCGACGGGAGGGGAAAGCCACCTATTTGCGGTCGGGAGAGACGGCGATTTTGACGAGCTATAGTAACGGGTAACTTGACGATAAATCATTGGATACGTGAGCAAATGGGCCACGTGTGCGTGAGAAATAACTGTGCAGGAAGCGGACAGTTATTATGTGTGCCGAGCTGGCGACACCTCAACTGATACTTGCACTACATTTGCAGTGCACCTCACACTCTACCACGTTAATCTGGCAGCATATCAAACATTGCCAGTTAAACAACACCAATCGAGGTGGCATTGGCCAACGTTGGCTCGCACAATGAAACTGGCCAATCCACAATTGCGGTGAAATGTTTGTTGTGTGGAGGACTATACAGCGAAAAATCACACTATTCGATACAAAATCTGCGCAGCACTGGTGCTGCTTGCTTGAGCTAGACTTTCACAAAGTGACCTCGGAGCAGAGTCGACCGCACTTCACCAGCCGACGTGATTGCATGGTCGCTTAAACAGGTGTAGGCTAAGGCTATATCAATAACATTTCTGTATCAAATGATCCACATACTTTTTGTGCAGCACTGCACTCTACGCCATGGTATTCGTGCCATACTGGAATTCGGAGGACAGTGCCACAGAGAAGGCTAAAGTATGACCGCTGTCGTCGTAAGTTATAGTCTAGACAAATCACACAGAGTTGGTACGCTTGCGTTTGTCACAGATCTTGAAATATCCTCTAATGAACGGGATTATGCTTGTAACTCGGTGAGCACCAAAATAGCTCAAAGAGGCGAATAAGGAAGACGATGAACGGCGTTAGTCTCTTGTATTCCACGATATACATTTCACGAGGACCGCTTAGGACTGAAAATGCTGGAAAATATTGCACTTAAATAGTTCAGAGTAGTAGGGAAATGGACAACTCTGATGCGAGCAGTGAGAAAATGATTCCCCACACTTCCACTCCTGGAGAAGATGGAGAGGGCAGTGGGACGAAGAGTCATCATAACAAACCATGATGCAAAGGCTATTATTATAAGGCAGTAATAGTAACATTGGCTGTCAATTTTTTTGCGGCGCCGTGCGTAATCACAAAATAACATGGAAAGGAGAAGTACACGGTCGCTTATGTTACACATCCCGATCGCACAAGGTTGTAAAGATTGAAATCCAACTGGTGATGGTTTCTTGAACACCACTAGGCAAAAATTAATCGTTCACCCAATCGTAACAAACGGTGAGGACATTTGGACTTTATAAAACGATTAACAAACGCTGATGACCTCTGACCTTAAGCCAACAACTATAATATGCACTTATACGTGACAACCTTTCAGCAGCGATTCTCCGAAACATGCGATCTCATTTCTCTAAGACATATGCGCGAACAGTAATTAAAAAAAGAAACATTTACGAAAACGATAAATGAACACACATCCACACGACTGAGAAAAAAAAAGAGAAAAGGAAGCGAGAAACAAACAAATAACAACAGTGAACACTGATGCAAAACGCGCACGCAAACGAACGTCCACTTTTAAATTCGCACGCCCACTCACAAAACTGCAACTCTCTCGCCTCTCATACACAGCAACAACATAGCACTGCTTGCTTGCAACAACTCATCTCAATATCCATCGCATTAAAAAAAAAACATTGCCAAATTTGTTCGCTCTCTCAAGAATTCGCATAATAACAACTACTTTCTAGTTCTCATCGTCGTTGTCGTCTTCTTCTACACCGCTGAAGAGTTAATCAACATTCCACGAATGAAGCACATTTAGGCACCCTTCCTCATCATATTCTGACCCATCACAATCGTCAATAAGCGCTTTCAAATCTAAATTCCCACATATTCCTCCCCTTCAATCGTCTTTATAACATCTCTCAACCGATAAAGTACCAAAATAATGGAAAAGGATTTCGTGCAAGTAAGTATAAAACGGGCAATATATGAGATCCAATAATACAGAAATAAACAAAGACAGCATACAACTTATGTGACTAACAGACGTGCTAGCCAACCACACCCAACGCATCTTGAATAACCACGTATACATAAGCGTTTGATAAGTCAGTACGCCGAAGGGAACGGGTATTGATGAAGCACGAAACTGATACTTCCAGACTAAATAACAGGGAGAAGGTATTTGGAAATTAGCTACCCCAGATACCGCCAGAACCTTAAATTCCTAAATATGAAAATTTGGCTTCTTGTCCAATAACCGAAAACGTAAAAACGGTTTGCCACCACGGTACTTATACATCTTTCACACGAACACCCCTGAATGACGGTTGCATATATGAGGTGTACTCGTCGCTAGTGGCGGAGACAACGGCAGCTCCAAGTCGCCCGTTAAGACTGTAATTTGAAAACAAAGAACTGGTTATAACTCGTTCACCGAAGGGCACATACATGAATGACGGAACTTTTAAAGAGAAGCACTACTGTGCTTTCTAGCGCGAGAAATTCGATAGCCCATACACATCAACAAGTTCGATTCAGTTCAATGGTGCGGGAAAGGTCGGTATCTCTTTAAAAGTTCTCAGACGAGATAATGCGTACGACTGAAAATGCCGATGCATCAGTGAATACTCACTGAACGACAATAAACGACTGAACCCCGTGAAAAGCTAATCTCCGAAGCTGTGCCGCGCCGTTCACTTCATCAGGTCGTCGTCATTAATATCATTCGGATTCATCATGCCCGGTACCTGCAAGTACTGCGTTTATTAATTACTGCATTATCTCCCAAGAACTTTGCTCCCCCACCTAAACTCTGACGAGAAATAAGCTCATCGACGCCTGACGTATTCGGCTCCCCAAGAACTCAGGAAATGAAAGTCCCCTAACAAGCACGAGCATTGTTATCGCTAAACTCGTTCCTTAATGATCGTGTACACCAATCTGAAACAGGCAAGTAGCCAAATTCCGCCACATTCACAAATGTGGATTTTATTAAGAAACCTGTCAAGTTTTGCTGCAAATGTTCTCGACTGTTTGCGAGGCGGATTTGCGTTGATTTAGCTTTGTGATTTAAAAGATGAACGTTGAAGAGCCATGATAGATCGCAGCCGCCAAACATAAACAACAATACCTCAGACTGGGGAATTATACTTTTGAAGTTGATATTTGACTTTTACTTATTTGTACACAGTTCGAAAGCTGGAAGAGTTTCACAAAGTTAATCACTGTAGGGAAGATAAGTGTTACGAGTCAGTGAGAAGACACTATTCAAATAGGTGAAACATCGATCTCACGATCTAAAGGTTAGGCAGAATGAGGAATAACTGTCTGAATTTATGCAACGATTACTACCCAACCACTGTTATCAGCAAATAGTTCTGACTGGTTTTGCTCTACAAAACTTCCTAAATGTTGCTGCGTTTAAAACTCCTTCCGGTCTTTTCATCATATGCTGCAGCAATTTCAAAATGCCCCTCCTGCCCTTTACAGCGATAAAGATATAAGCGTGGGCTTCGAATTAAGACCAGAAGATACTCAATGCACAAAGGGCAACTTCTTTGCGTTTGCTTCCCTATTCCCATTTCGAAACCGCTACCGCCCAACTCGTTCATGATCACGGCAGAAAATTTCAAAAAAGAGTCGACCTCGTTTTTGGCATTCTGTGCGTTCTGAATCTCCTGTTCGCGTTCCTCGATAAACAGGTCCGAGGTATCCTCTCCGATTTGTTCCTTGAATTAAAACTGCTTAGCAAAGCTCTTAACATGCGAAAAAAAAAGACATGAAAATAATGAGAAAAAAAAACCATGTATTAGGCTAACAACTAATCATCAAATATAAGATGCAGCTACTGGCAAAACATGTCGGGAATGAAGGAACGCCAATCACTGGGTGGGAGAGTAGATTTGGTCAAATTCAAAGAGCTCTAAGTCAGTTAAAAATAGTCGACTCAAAACTGATCCAGATAGCCGGTGCTGAGATGCACGTTTGCCGGCAAATCCAGCAAAATCTCACAGCGATGAACAGCAAAGGCACCGTATTTGATATGATCAAAAAAATGAGAGTTGACCTGAGGCGGTACGAGTTCTAATTCTCAGCAAAAAGTGTGAGTACAGCTTCGAGTCAAATGTTGCACCGCCACTTAAAACCACATACTTTTTAGGATGAGCAGTATGGAATGACTCCTCTTCGTAACCCATAAATTACGATGCCGATTTCTCATCCACCCTCCACCCCCGCTACTTGAAGTCCACTGTCAAAAAGCAACACCGCGTTTACCATCCCGGCTTCCCTTCTAAGCAACCATTATATAGTGTATGAGGCCTGTCAGCAGAAAATTACTCTCACACTGATTAGTAGCTTTTCAGGTTTTATTGCGCAAATAATACAGCACACTTCAAATGCACCTACAAAAGTTTTTTACATAGTACAATCAAAATTCATTTAAAAACCATACAAAGAAAAGAAACTGGTGGCTGCTTGTCTACGCGGCAAAACATTTGATAAATTTTGCATAATATATGACTTTTCGCACTCGACATACGCCAACTGCACAGTGCAGAGCTCCTCACCTCTACTGTACATGTATGAAGGCTCATACCAGAGGTGAAGAGTTTAATTAATACTTCCTGGTGTACACCACTCTAACGATATCTAAACATCAAAAGTACAATTACAAGTATACGTTGAACCCACTTCATTCGACTCACAGCGAACCCCTGAATCCGTCACCTTTCCCGTTTAGTAATTGTCACTCAGATTCAGGTCTCGTCTTTCGGGATTGCAGTTCGCACGAAGCCCCCTTCCAGTTCAGTAATTCACTTCAAACTGACGAATGTCAAGTCGTACAACCGCCCCCTATTTAAACTCGTTCTCACTCAAATGCTCTCAAACATTACAAATCCCCCAAATGAGGTCGACGGTTCACGATGTGAATAAATATAAGCCGTTTTGGAAACGTGTACAACAAAATGTTTGCATATAGAGCACAAACCTTTATCTGAACGAGGAAGTCGCGCAGATGGTTTTTCATTTTGGCCGTATCCTTATTAAACGAGAAGAATCCCTTGATTGTAACTCGGATCTGGTCTCTGAATTTTCTCATACTTTAGCACGCTAAGAAGAATCTTCCGCGTGGGAAGAGAAAGACAAAAAGCGGGATAAGAATGAGGAAGAGGCGCAACCACATTAGCGGCCTATTACTGGGCTAACCCATTCACGTACTAATATACATCTTCCTCACTTACGCTTCCAATACCCCAACATTCAAAACAACAATAGAAAAACAACTAAAAATAAGGAGAGGATAATTTAATCTGGATGTTACAACAACCAAAAACAAATAGGAAATGCTGGGCACTTCAAACAACAATGCGTATCTCTTACAAAATGGTGCATCTTACTTGCGCAAGTGCACGTAAGCTAGCACTGTCAATGCCGATCATAGAACATTCGCCCTAAACCGATCTTAACAATGATAGGTTCTTCACTGGCAAATTTCTTACGAATTTCGAATACAAATATAGGAATATAGGCAGAGAGATAACACTTTCGTCGCGTGATTAATTCATGAAGTGGATCAATATGAAGAAGACCTTAATGCTACATTTCTCTTCAGGACTCATAAATATGTCCCCGACTTATCTTACTTATCTGCTACATAAGTCGACTGCCACACTTCGACAACACAAATACTGCAGGTAACAACAGCAATGTCGGGCTGCAAATGAAACGTCCCTACTGCTATTTAAAGCGCACAAATAAATACGCCGCAGCTGACCGTACTTAACTAAGCTGACCGTGCAGTAGATTGGGTTCTGTCAAAATTATTGATTCTCAATACCTCATGAACCCATCTCCTTCAAAATTAGCGTCAAGACCCTTTAATGAAATCTTTACGAATAACACCTCCAACCTAGCGGCAACAAATACAACAAATGGTGTAACTGCACCGAAAAAAATAGATAATTCTTCGACGATGTAGAACAGCAGAAGTGCACCATTTGCGCAAAACTGAAAATATAGCCAAAACGTTGTAAAATCAGCTGAAACAAGTTCACATACTACTGTTAAATAACTTACTGCGTAAGGTTAGGGAACGCTTGTGCGAACGTTTCGCTGATTTGTTGGTAAATATAGTCGACGTTCGACTGTGGTGGGTTCAGCGGTTCTCCAATTGCGAATTCCGCCGTGTTGAAAAGAGCACACAGTATGTCCGCGTAATATGAGAATCCTTAACAATGTCCTTTTAAAACTTCAACAACATATCAGCGGTGTTTATGTTTGGCTCCTCTCAGCCCCTCTCCCTCACCTCAAATCCTTTCCGGGGTTTTTCTTTTTTTTCCCCCATTTCCTTTTGTACACATACTGCAATTAAACAAACGAAGATGAAAATGTTAAATTAGAATAAAGCTGAAGTTGAACTCCGGCTGAACATTGCCAATCCATAGTTGGAGTTAATAATGGCAATTGGCAAGTTCCTTTTTCTGGGCTTGTTAGGTTACGATCGTCAGAAGCTACGAGGAGCGCAGTTAAAAGCGACTATTGGCACTTCCTTCCCTATTCATGAACATTCGTTTTGCTCATGAACGAAGGGGGAAGGGGAATAAGCGAAGGAAAAGAGATGGTGATTAGCATAACCTGCTGGTCAGTTTACCAAGAGTCTATCAAAATATTAACTACTGTAAACGAAACACGGATGGGAACTGAGCTGGAATAAATAAATCCGCAGCACCCCATACTATCATAAGGTCGATTTCGAGAACTCTTCAAATTTAAATTTTTTACTGTTCAACGCAGGAACAAACAAAGCATAAAATATGCGAAAAAGAAAATCAAACCCTGCTTCCGATTCATCAAAACAAGCCGTAATATAAGTTGGGATAGACGACCAAGTCTTTGTTTGCCTCTTTATCTTATACAAATACCTCTGCTTTTTCTGCTGCGCGTCAAAACACTGCATATATTCGTCATGGAGAAAAATCTGATGGTCTGCTGAATTCTTCAGCTCGCTGAGTCGATAATAAATAGTTTCACTTGCCGCATCGTCTTCACATCGACAGTTTAACAACGCGACGGTGGCACAACAAAACAGGTGGCATGTCCAGTAAACAAACCTGCGATTTTGATTTGATTCCTGTCGGTAACAACTGACAGCACGTGCACCAAGATTTCCATATAAAAGGTCTTATAGAACGCTTGTGCTTTCACTCGATCAGGGTATGTGGCAAACTGACTCAGCATATCCTTTAGGATATCCAGACCTGCAATCAGCTGCATCATAATGCGTCTCAGAATGAAGTTATTACCATACACACAAAAACATCCCCTATTTCATGCCGCTGTACGCAATTTATCACGCCATACCCTACACACTCAGCTGCTCACAACCCCGCCAAATCGCTTTACTTTTCAATATAGGAAATAATGTCTCTGCGACATTCACTTATAATAGCCCTTGTTAGAATTTTCGTATCACACCCATCTTACTGATAACCGTGAGTGGCAAACGAATCGCCCCAGCCAGACATCAGCATTCCCATTCCCCATCTGGAGGAGGACAGGGGTTCCAAAGCCCCCTACAAACCTCTCTTGGCGATTCTGAGTGTACCGCCGCCCCTGATGGAAGAACCCTCAAGTGCAGCGTTTAAAAGGAGCTGCAATGGAAGAAAGGGTGGCTGCCAGTGCACGGCCTCTGTTAGAATAACCGTGAGTGGCAAACGAATCGCCCCAGCCAGACATCAGCATTCCCATTCCCCATCTGGAGGAGGACAGGGGTTCCAAAGCCCCCTACAAACCTCTCTTGGCGATTCTGAGTGTACCGCCGCCCCTGATGGAAGAACCCTCAAGTGCAGCGTTTAAAAGGAGCTGCAATGGAAGAAAGGGTGGCTGCCAGTGCACGGCCTCTGTTAGAATAACCGTGAGTGGCAAACGAATCGCCCCAGCCAGACATCAGCATTCCCATTCCCCATCTGGAGGAGGACAGGGGTTCCAAAGCCCCCTACAAACCTCTCTTGGCGATTCTGAGTGTACCGCCGCCCCTGATGGAAGAACCCTCAAGTGCAGCGTTTAAAAGGAGCTGCAATGGAAGAAAGGGTGGCTGCCAGTGCACGGCCTCTGTTAGAATAACCGTGAGTGGCAAACGAATCGCCCCAGCCAGACATCAGCATTCCCATTCCCCATCTGGAGGAGGACAGGGGTTCCAAAGCCCCCTACAAACCTCTCTTGGCGATTCTGAGTGTACCGCCGCCCCTGATGGAAGAACCCTCAAGTGCAGCGTTTAAAAGGAGCTGCAATGGAAGAAAGGGTGGCTGCCAGTGCACGGCCTCTGTTAGAATAACCGTGAGTGGCAAACGAATCGCCCCAGCCAGACATCAGCATTCCCATTCCCCATCTGGAGGAGGACAGGGGTTCCAAAGCCCCCTACAAACCTCTCTTGGCGATTCTGAGTGTACCGCCGCCCCTGATGGAAGAACCCTCAAGTGCAGCGTTTAAAAGGAGCTGCAATGGAAGAAAGGGTGGCTGCCAGTGCACGGCCTCTGTTAGACACCGCTGCAACAATTTCAGCATAATAGATGAATAATACAACAACAAAACACCGTCTTCAATCAATTAAGTAAAGTGCCATGCACAGCCTTTATTGAATACAGTTTAAAACAACATTTTCTGCTAAGCAAAGAACAGCGTCATTCTTTTCAAAGAAGCTCAGCGAGCCTCGAAAAAATCAAAATCTTGGGTGGCCGCGTTCCCATGAGCGATAAAGGGCAGCGCCATACTCGCCTGCAGTCAGCAGAGTGGTTCACGAACACGACATATGCACGATGGAATAAAATATAATAGCGAATTCACCGACCCCTTGAACGAACCGAACCATCGTACTAAGCAATACGGGACAGACAATTCGAACGAAAAGATGCTCGATTTTATTAATATTTGTGTACTAAGCGTTTACAAGGTAAAAAAGACAGAAAAAGCACGATTCAAAGCACCTTCAACGGTTTGCAAGCGAACACCTCAACAATGTCAGTCTCAACTGCCGATAAGATAACGATTTTGAAGGAACTGCAAATGTACCACCTACCTATTTCGGCGACATTGCGCATTGAATGTTTGAACGCCCAAACGACGGCGTCTACAATCAGCCGGAACAGTTCCGGCGGTAATGCGACAAATACATCGAAGCACTCGTGATTGAGTGCCTGTAGCAGTTTGAAAAAGTTGATCCTGTGCTCCGGATACTGCTCCATATCGCGGTTTATCATCTCCAGTGTGCAAGTGAACACTGCGTCCAGAATGCGGATCACCTCGCAGTTGATTGACGACTGCAGTCAGTTTGCATTCTTTATAAATGCATGGGCCTTATCCAATCCGGACTGCATTATTCAAGAACAGCGCACTTTATAAAAAACTTTTCCTCAAAATATCAATGCGAACGGTGATGAAAAACTAAATGAAAATTAATGCCAATTAAAAAACAGTGAGGCACAAATAATCAAAACAGTAGCGCACAGAAATCTGTTAGTCGATCAGCTGTTCGGTGTACATCACATTTTCTTCGAGTCCTTCGAATGCACACGTTAAATGCAATCTTTTTAGAAAAGCTCAACCTATCAGCTTTCTTCCTCACCTCCCCTCCTCTACCTTCGAATCGCAATATATTCGTAGATAGAATGAAATAAAATATGGAGACTCGCTCACGCTTTCAGATTCCATCGTAACATCGTCAGTGGAAGCCAGTCATGAAGAAATCGGAAGAGGAGATTAAAAGAAAAGCGATATGTGAAAAATGCACATACGTGAAGCTGAGTGACGATGATCGACAACAGTGAAAGTACTTTGGGTTCACGAGCCGCTGGACAGTTTCGCTGGTAGTCGAAGAGAACCGCATCGAACAGCGGTGGCACAAAGCTTTCCAGAACAACCTTAAGCATAACAAGCGGTACTTAAACGCTTCACACCAATCAACCGTGTTTCTACGCAAAAATAATGTACCCATTTTCGGGAGAACAGGCAGGAGCGGATGAGAGGTTTATGAAATCCGATAATGCCAAAAAAGCAGCATATTCGAAAGGGCTTAACCTTGTGGTTGCATTGTATGTTTTTGCAAGAACTAAACTATTTAGTCTGTTTACCAGTCGACAAATTCACAACAAACATGACTTTGAAAATTCGGAGCCCGGAAACATATCCGGTTATGGAATTTCGTGAGTGCCTGCATCAGGTCCACAGCATGGATTAATGGAAGCCAAGGGAGGGTGGATTTCTGAAAAAAGATGGTGAAAGAAAAGCTGCAGTTGAACTTGACTGTTCAACTGAAGCTGCTACTCGGCACTGTCAAGACCCCTAGAAAGTTTTGCACCATTTAAAAAAACTGGAAACGCATGAAACAAAGCACAGTCAAGAACTTATTCGTTAGCTGATCAAAGGTATTTTCAATTACAGGGATGCGTGTTCACCACTTTTTTTTCGACCCCGTCCCTCCTCCCTCCGCCCCACTTCCCTCCTCCCTCAGCCTGATCATGCCATCATCATTCTTTAGACGGAAAACTGGATCATGGGATGTCAGAGTTTTAACAGGATAGTTCATTGATGACCTGCTCAGCTCGATGAAAATAACGACTGCAAAAAAACCAGCGCAGCGCTTCCAAAGACGACAAGACTACTTTCCCAAATTTATGTTCCTTTATCGAATTATTAAAAGCAACATCTACACGACGGTAGATAAGTGTGAAAGCCTCAAGTTCATGATAACCGCTGGGTAGGAACACGAGAAATGTCCTACTTGATGTCGCTGTTATAGGCTCCTTATTGTTAAAAAAATAAAGTAGTGCCTGCAGCCGACAGGCAACAGCAGTCTGCGCCATTCTTGCGATATCACGTATTCAAGGAAGATTACTATTATCACCGACTGCCTCGATTGCCGATATAACTATTTGGAACACTCGTTCTCAGCTTCCTTGAATTTTACCTCTTCAAAAACGGAAAGATTCGAATTAAGCTCTCCCCACTCTACTATCCAGGAGGAAACAAGAACATATTACTCCAATGCGATTTCTCTTTTCGTTCCGCCGGAGGTAAACACCCTGAGCTCGAGAAACATCGTTACGAAGAAGCGACTCGATCAGCGCAAAGCAGAAAGCAAAAACAAGACAAACCGAAGTGTCTTCTGCCTTAGCGACCCAGGTGGAGATGAGCGTCAGAATTTCACGCTTAACAGCCCGCATCGACTTTATCAGCGGCTGTCTCAACACCTCCTCGCCATTTTCCACCACCGCTGTGCTGATATTTCCTGACGTCACCTTATAGACGTTCGCCATATCCAGATATATCTTCGATAACTGCAGAAAATGCCTTTGCTTCAAAAAAAATTTTTTTAAAGAATAACCAGTGAAACTAATATATGCGCAACGTGCACAAGCAGCTCTAATGCAACAACAAACAGAATTAGCCTTCTATTGAGATGGATAGTTTTATTATTTACCGAAAAAACCATCCTCTGTTCAATATCAATTTGAATAAAAGCACTATCTTAAGGAAAAAGTTCGAGAAAATCACATTTCGCAACCTCACAAATCCCTTTTGGTGGCTATGCGAAAACGCGATTACCGTTTGTTGCTGCACTGTAGCCTCCCAAGAAGAGCTCGACATTGTTGTGACGTAAACTTTAGGCGTACAGTAATAGCATTTCAAAATTTAATGAAACGGTATGGCTATAATACTAGACGCAAATTTGTGAGCCAAACGCTCTCAAACGTCGCATAGCTGCTTCCAATCACACCGTAAAAATTCCTTACATTTTCTGTATGGTCAACAATATGTAGAATCACTTAATTTCGAATTCCTCGATTTAATTTTTCTGGAATAAATCTGCTGAAAAGACGGACGTACAACAAATATACAGAGATAAAAAGCGGCCGCAGTGACCACGGCAAATGCAATAGCAAGCTGGGAAGGGTAGTAATGGTCGGTTTTTATATTTACGCCTATCAGACTAAGTACCTGCAAAAAGCCTTGCACTGGGAACAAAATAAAAACAAACTGTCACACCTGACAGATGAAAGGACTTCCGATGGATCGGCATGCAGCAACATTCGTCTTCAGAATATTTGCAATGTTTTTCACCACTTCCCGATCCTTCATTACGTTGATGTCCTTAAAGGGAACCGTGTAAATCAAGAATAACGTTATCCAAAAACGACAAACAATCACCTCAAGCAGGATTCTTCCTCAAAGTATTTCAACTTATTGATTGTCATTCACCCCACTTATAACAGTCTCGCATAACATCTACAATTGCCTCAACATTCCTTTCATCAGCGTTTACCCTCGATATATCACTTCCTACAAGTTGCTCGCAAAAAACAATATTACTGCACACGTTCATATAACTTACCTCATCGCCATCTACACTGAGGAAAATAATATTTTACATTATGCACAACTAACGTCCTCCTAAACAAGGAGGAGAGGAGCACAATGTGCACATTACATACCATGCTCGCATGCAGGATGATCTCCTCCCATATGGAATTCGGTAGCTGCATGAGCCTTTCGATGAGACTCTCTCGAATAGGTGGGTCATTTTGTGCCGATATCAGACATCCAACCGCTTCGTAAAAGACGTGCACTTGGGGAGGCGAGAGGTCGCAGATGATGGAACTGAGTCCGCCAAGGATGTCATCAATGAATGGGTTCGTCTCTCCCGCTTGGATCTGAAACAACATATCAACAGCGAAATAATGGTGCGAATAGATAATATTACTTGGAGGAGGAGATCACCTTATCGGAAAAACGTTCTATACAGCAAAGGGGAAATCGAAGTTGATCAAGAAGGCGAAGCCTGCCAGTATATATAGTCATTTCAAAGGCAAAAGGCAGCCTCAGATGTACGTAGCCTCTGTAAACCATTCGATCCCTGTCAACATTTATGTTACGGGTACTCGTAGTGAGCGAGGGAGAGGGGCTAGTGGGAAAGGAGGGACAGCGAAAGGCCAAGAAGTATAAAGGAAGCAATGCAAAGATAGCACATATGAAAGACTAGCCGACGATGTATCGACGATCAAAACGGGCAAAGGAGACGAGCAATTCTGCGCGCTCCTTTCGCTCGCAACGATCGATTATTTAAAAAATACCGCAATTTTGCGGAAGCCATGCGATGTTCTGTGGAAATAAAGCGATTTTCACTGTGAAGTTTGCTGTCTGCTAACAAATCTTGTTATTGTAAGAAGTATAAAAAACCCCTCTCTCTTTCCAGTTTCGTGGTACTATCTGAAATACGGATGTTGCAGTACAGTTTCACCAAACCAACAATCACTGACTGTCCTACCATATGCCTGAACATATAAGCAGGACAAGATAAATCTCAGCACTAAGGTGCGGTCGAGGATTGCAGCAGAGGACGAATGACGGCTGCGACTAGTAGAACACCTGTATTTCAGTCAGCAGAACAACTGCTTACTTACAGCCTCTACTTTTCAATGTCGCCGGATGGACGGAGTGTACAAAGCAAGACGCCTGAATTTCAGAAGGAGGACGGAAGTCAACAAAATAGTGAAGAATTGGGGTATAAGATTACACAAGACCATGCGACACATCGTTTTCCACAACCATACCACCACAGCGTTTAGATATATTGCGAAAACGAAAAGAGGAAGACTGACCACAACGAAATGCCGTCTGCATTTGTGCGCAACCTTGATGAACGTATCACAAGCCATATCCTGAACACCTTCATGAGTCTCGTGCATGAACTCAAATAACTTATTGATCACCGTCTTCAGGAACTTCCAGTGGGCACGCAAGAAACGTGGGTACTGTCCCACGACGTACATGATGTTAGACGCTATCACCGACTTGTTGTCTTTACCACGCTTTTGCTCGCATAAGCCCAACAGATCTGAAAAGCAAGCTTTCAGGCTTCTGCCCCTTCATAACGATAACACTTTTTATTCATTAAAAGAAAAAATCCCACTCTTCTCACTCTACATTTGCCATTTGGCGCATTTAATGTCATCCTTTGCTCTATCAAGTGAACAATGCGCATCAATTTTTTATGAGTACCAGCGAAAAGAAGTACAACCCAAACATCTCTCTTTCGCGGAATGAATGCATGTCCCTTCTTCAAATAATCAGCAGATTCTCGAATAGCACAGCCTTAGGACTCAATTTCCGCTACACTGCGACCACTCCATCGCGATGCACTACTGTTTCTCAGTTTCTCTATCCGGCAAGTTTTCCCCATTTCTGGCGTCGCACTTATTAAGCAAATCACCGTTCTTCTCTTTCCATGAAAAGAAAGAACATCGGCCCAACACGACTTCTATAATTGTCGTAAGAAAGTAATAACCTCTAATAACGGTGACCAAGAAGCGCTTTTCATCATCTTCCATCATTGCGCCACTAATCGATCCAATAGCCCAACAAAGCTGAAACATTGCTTCAGCATTTACAACAACTCAGTGTACTTCTTAACAGTTTTATTACGAAGCTTTCAACATCCGATTATTTTTTGCTCCACCTCTTCCTCTCTTCTAGCAAATGGTTTCGAGCTATAAGCAAAAACTTTTCCTTTGAAGCTCTCCCGTTTCTTTTTCGTTATAACTGTAACCCAATCAGCTTTGTTAACAAATCAAACGCAGCTGTGCAAGCAAACACGCATGATTTGTAGGAGGAGAAAACGAAAACAAAAACGAGCGAGTATGAAGCATGACAAAAGCTGTCCTTCATCAGATGCTGACATTATAAAGAAAAACCATTTTAACACATAAAATCTCAAATAGAAATTTAGACATAACAAAGTTGAAGTAATTACCGTGTTGAGGTTCTTCCACGACCACTCCCTCCCATTCACTTGGTTTTGCAATTTTTCTGTCATTTTGATCTCCGTGTCCTTGCAATCGAGATGAGTTAGGTAGACTGAAAAGTAGTGCAAATAAGCGCACGCAACTGACAGATAGCAGATGATCACTACGGAAAACGATACAGGCTGATGAACAAGTCAATATCAAGGCTACCAGTGAAGTAAGACGGCTGGGGAGGGCGGGAGGTAATGGACAGCGGATGGGAAACGAAACGCGGTCATAATGTGCAAAATTTTCGGCCTGCATGAGCACAATCCATAAATTCCTTTCTCACTGCCGGGATTTCTCTGGAACCATGATTACAAGCACAACGGATCTGCACTGCGGGCTATGTTGTAAGCCACCGAATCAAGAAGTTTTAGTTTGAATCGGGCTTTTCCTCTAATTCATACGACTAAATCAATAAAAATAAAAATCGCGAACCTCCAAGGGAAGCTTCGAAGCTTATGACACTCGCAAATTTGAAGAAAAGCTGCACTGTCGAGGGTGGGATGGAGGGAGAAAGGAAGAAGGAGGGGTGGGGGAGGGAAGGAACTAGAAAATACGCAGCTCTGAAAAAGTGAGCATTTTCAAAGTACAACATCCAGCAAAACGACTGCAAAAACACAGCAAGACGAACGAACCAAGCGTCTCTCGCATCGTCTTGTAGAGAGTAATCGAATCGGTGTCTTTGATGAGCTCTCTGACCACCTCGCCTTGTTCGTTTTGAACAACCAACATTTCTTCCGGTTTTGCCATACGCGAAATCATCACCAAACGCAGCTGCAAAATGTGGATTCATATCATCACAACTCACGGACGCCATTCAATAATACTGGGATGTTGCACACACCGGATGTTTACATACAAGCAAGGTATGCATGTTAATACCTGCATCTCGAACGTTTTTAGGAGGGATGAGGCGAGGGGGAGGTGGTTTGGTAGAAGCAAGTTGGATTAACCTATGATAGCGGCTTTAAAAAACTCCCCTTCCTCTTCACATGATGGAAGCGCTAGATATAGAGATAACTAACAGTTTGCCGCGACAGCCGCCGCTTCTTTGGAAATTCCTCATTGTAATACGGTCAACATAAACATGGCAATCGGATGAATGACGTGCCAATTAACAAGCCGATCGATATCTAGTGCTCTGAATCTGATAAGCCTTTCTTCAGCGCTGGGAAGGATGGACATGACAGCACAGATGAAGGAATATGAAAAGAAGTGGGAAAGGCATCGATAAAGAACAACCGTCGTTATGAGCAAGCAGTTAAAAAATTTCACCGATCTGCGTTCGACCAATCTGCATTCAACGATCAAATCTGCATCGATCTACCCCCCGCTCAACTTGCTAATATTGGACACTAAATGAGAGAACATTGCGTGGGAGTATCACTTCCATATAGTTCGACGAAATGTGCAGCAAAATTTTAAACAAACAAAACACCTATTTCGACTTGGCTTGACCTGAAACGTAATGGGTTTCCGCATGACCTGCGGGCCTGAATCGTATACACTTTAATAAAACAGCATTAGCCTCCCAAAAGAACCGAACTTCCGCCTCAACAAAATTCCTCCAAAAACAATTCGCGAGTCAAAGATGTGATGCCAATTTGCTGTTTCCTTCTCCCTCTATCTGAAGGGGGGGGGGGGAAAAAAAAAGTAGCACTGACGTCAGAAAGTACACTGCTGTAGAGCGCTCTGCGAGGTGGTTCCTGAGGAGTACGATTCAACGGTGGGAAACTACCGATGAGAGGCCGATCGATTTGGAATGGGAACTCGCGGTAGAGCTCAGCGCAAAGCCAGTTCCAGTAATCCAGACATACTTTGAAGATCTCCACGTCCTCGACCATGCTGATCTTTAGCAGATATCGTAACGCCTGCAATCGATAATCTACCTTTTTTCCTTCGCCACAACGCCGTCTTCCAGAATGTATGCTGATAAGCAACCAGATATATTTTATTGATTCTCAGAATAGATGAACTTACGAGCCCATAACTCGTTATTAAAAGGAGG
>JPKZ01003110.1:26508-55918 GCA_000803305.1 Toxocara canis | reverse complement strand
GGGGGAGGGAGGTGGGCAGGCCATCAGACCCTGCCTGTACGACAGATAAGCGCTGCGTGCAATTACGTAATAGTAAATGGTAAGAACTCGATTCGCACCCAGAGAAACTTCTACTTCATACATATTTCGAAACTTGCTGAAGGTATCGTCACCGATGTTGAGAATCTTCTTGTATAAGGCGTCATGTGGTGATAGTTGAGGAAGCGTACAGTGAATTGGTCATCACTCTCCGTCATCGTGTAAGTGTTGTTTGTCAATAGTAATATTAATGTATTAGTGTTCTATTTACGGAAGTCTTCCAAAAATTTGCAAAAAAAAAAGGTGGAGGCTTTGTAAAATTCCACGAAGAAGATGGAAGGCCTGCAAAATTTTGCAAAAACGATGAAAGTCCTGCAAAATTTTGCAGAAAAGACGGAATTCTTGCAGAAGTTTGCAAAACTAGCGCTAACGCCTTTCCGCGTATAGCCCTGTAGGACATTGAAGTGCACCGCTGGATCTACCGTAAGAGGTTTCCAAATCCACCCACCACCACCTTATGTCGCATGCAGGTGAGATAGAGCGTTAAACAGTCACTGAACGGCTCTCTCTTAAAAATTTCGAACATTTTTAATGGAATTGCAATGTGGAATTGATCTTTACATCACAAGTACACTCACCAAGCAACGACAATCACTTTTGCTAAGGTAGCACAAACGTCGATATGGTCTTCTGGAAAATATCGTTGACCTTAAATTGAAATTGAGGTTGTTTTGGGTTGAGTCATGTTCGATTGGACTTGAATTTGATAAGTTGAAATTGAACCTGAACGGTGGTACCTGGTTATTCGTGAGGTCTATGTGCATTGTTGATGCTAGTCTTTGTAAGGCTGGCTACCATTCATTTTTAGTGAGATGAAACAAACACATACTCATATCGAGTTGAGCTTCATGTGGCTTATTGCGCTCTACAACATTACTGCCCATATGCTGTACAGTAATGGCAACACTTTTACGAGGTAATAGATTGTCTTTTTTTGGAGTGAAACAAATGTCTTTTTTTGGAGTGAAACAAATTATATGCGTCAAATTTCGGGACAATCTATTTAGTGATAGCACACGATGAAATTGTTGATGGCTGAGATCACCGAAATCGCTAATTTCAAAATTTCCACTCTATGCTTCTGCATTGGTATCAAATGAGTCATTTGAACGATACGTACTGGAGATGGGATGGCGAAAGAATGAGAAGTAATTTGTAATCATGCATCGCTTAAAAGGTTGAGACTGACCAAAAGCTGTGTGTTATTATACCGCATTCTGTAACTCTTATGCTCAATTTTGTAACTGTTTTCCATATCATGAGCCAGTGCTGGATGTGGTGAAAATTTTGAAACTTCAGACGTCGAAATTTTAATTGCTCTTTTTTGTGAAAAAGGCTTCACAGGCAACAGGCTGACACTTTCTCCAGTGCTTTTCTGAATCTGCCCCATTTATCTTCAGGACATGCTTTCCGTTCGAAAAAAAATAGTGCGTCCGTCACTGTAGCATACTTATTGTTTTTTTCGTTTTCAGCTCATAAATCTGCGGAACATAGCTGTCTGAGAAATACGCAAATGGGCGTCTTAAGGAAGGGATGGCCTGAGCGAAGAATTTCAAGCAAAGTGTTTCGTATTCATTGCTTATGAACCATCCCCTAAATAAGCTGCTGTGTCGAATTTAATTTTTGGAAGCCCACGAACACTCTAGGTTCATGGGAGGTGCTAATGAAGGAGCGGAATAGGGTAACTGCTAAAGTTTTTCGATTTCTGCACAATAATTGTCCATAGACAAAAGAAAACCTGTCTAAATAGTGAACTCGACCAAAGAGAACGAACGGTTCCAATTTTGTTTGGCTCTCATACGCCTTATGAGGCTGAAAAACGAGGGTTCAAAATTTTGCTTATATATTTGTTAGGTCAAGGCGAATCTTCGATTTTTGACTTGATCACATTATTTAAAGCAGATATCTGGGGAAAGCTCATTAACAGTGAGGAATGGTAATAATTAACAGTAACTGTTGAACAGTAACAGTGAGGAATGGTAATCGTTGCTGAATGTTCCAATCGTTGCTAAATTACTCCTGTACCATCGTTTTTTTTTCGTTCTTATTTGTTCTTTTTTCGTTTTCAATCGATACCGCTTAACGAGAATGGCTTGGGCAGCCAGGGGATTTTGTGCATGATTGATATGAATAACACCTGCTGAAAACGCCGCATTCTTATCATTTCCGTTCGTACTCGATCGGAGTCGCGCGAGTTTTTCTCGAAATTGTTAACTGCCAAACAAATATATATTATCGTCATAGGAGTGCCCTAGAGACGATTAAATTTGTTTATGTTTTTGTTTTTGTTTGTGTGTTAGTTTGATTACTGTATAAAACGGTTATCTGAATTCATTTATTTTCATTTTAACATTTCGCATCATCTAAGCTTGATATCCCATCAGATGGAATGTCCGTTAGAGGGCTGGTTATTCGAACAACCTAAACCGTCTAGAAAATATGAGCAGATCTCGGCGGAATTTTAAAAACGCTAATTTATTTAGCAGTAAATGTTTTTTTTGGAACGCTTGCATGCGGATCATTGTGCTCGCTGGTTACGGTCGTTTTGGTTATTCGGTGACCCCTCATAAAGCTTAGCTGCTAATCTCGTGAATATGCCTTTAAGGGTTTCTGTCAAAGCCTCGAGCTCTTTGATTGCGTCACACACGACTGAATGCTGTCCCAATAAGCAACATGCATCACCCATTTATTGATTGCTGAACAGTGCATACCGACAAATAAACACAGTAAATTGTTGCTAATGAACCTCGAATAACAGATATTGAAGTATTAGCGAAAGGGGGGAGGGGAAGGGGAGGGTGAGGGATTGAATGATTCGTTTTTTAGCCGAATATTGATAGAAACAAGCATCTAAAACTAGTGTTGAACAAGGTACAGTTTTTCGCTGATTAATGCGATCATCACTGACTACAAAATGTGTGTGTCTTCAAAAGTTTTTGGATTGTCTTGTTCCTAAGTAATGAGATAGTTCGACCAATGCCATATGTGTATACATTTATGAACGCGTCTGGTGCTTGTACAAACTATTTGGGCTGTACCCATTTAGCCTATCTGCTCGCAATAGAGGATGAAGGATGGGCATGAGGGTAGTTCGTATGAAGACTCCTCGTCAACTGCAGGTTACACGAAAACCCTAACATTTTGCGTTGATTTGGGAAGGGGACAGTTGCTGTTGGCTGTATCGCTATCAGTGCAGGCCTCGATACTAATTAATGATGATCGACCCATAAAGATGTGACGTATGGAGTGTGCCACAGAAACGAACCCGTAAAGGAGGGAATATAACAGTGTGGCCATACTCGAAGGGTTATGAGCTAATCGACCGATTAGACAATAGATAGAGAGGTTTGTTGGTCGATCGACTGTCCCACAATCATTCGAGGTAAAACAGATGCCAGATCTTGTTCTGCTTCTTAGGAGCACATTCCCAATTAACAAATAGGCTTTAAGAAAGGCGCGTCGACGGTTCCTCAACTTGAACTTTTCTTTGGTCCGGAAACGATTTCTTTTTCGATCTCTTCCACATCCTTCGGGTTATCGGCCATTTGGTACCGGTGCATAAGATCGTTGAGATATGCGAATGGAGTCTGTGGGTAGGCCTTATCGATCTCTTGCACTTGTCGTTTGCAGTTTTGGTAGTTCTCGTACAGCTCCTGAATAACGCTTATTTCGCTTTGCTCACTCGCCTTCCGTAAATCGTTTTTAAAAGTCAAAGTAGGGGTTTTCGTCGCAGTTTTATGTTTTCTATAACAAACCGAACTTTTCTTTATACAGAATCTCGTCGCAATATGCTTGATGCTGGTCGTGTGTGTTGATAATGTCTTTTATCAGTTACCTCAACGTTTATGTTCCCTGCAGTCGAAGTTCTCCGTTTAGTAGCAAAGGAAACGGGCATATAAAAATTATTTGCGGTACAGATAGTGATTACAGTTTTGTAATAGGTGTCCAATGGAGACTGCCACAAACGCATCATCATGCGTGTTTCAAATGTCGCAAGTGCGACGATAATCCCATTGGCCATAGTTTTGGAAATCTGTAAAGGACTATATGAAATAAATGTAATCTTAAATTTGTCGCTGACACGGCACAGTGGTCCCCTCTAATTTCAGAATGAATATACGTTATTGCCATTTGCTGAAACCAAAAGTTCACTTTGGTTAATCTCCTTTTTGCTCCAACTTTTCTGCATATTTTATTCTTATCTGCATACTAACCAGTTTCTTGCAACTCTTCAAAAGCATGTCTTAGTAACGATGTATTTCTGTGATTGTAGGTGAGGAACAATAAGATCAACAAGAACCAGACGAGACATACCCTCATAAGGACGTGAAGGTCGGTGAGCGATTTAACGTAGTCACGTGTGCACGTAAACAGACCCCGTGTGATGTACTCGTTGAAGAGATTGTTTGAGGATGTGCTGGTGGGTAACTTCTGCTCGGCACCCACCCACTGAATCGATGTGCCCAACAACGTCAACACGACGAGAACGCGAAGCGCCTCGTTAGATGAACCACCACCACCGGTCAAACACCTGCGCTGTTGCTCCTCTCCACTCAAGAAATTCGCATTTCCACCTGTGCTCATCGTTAAGTCTAAAACATATACTTGAGTGATACAAATATTCCTTACGCGCATGCTTATCGCACATACTTAAGCAATGCGTTCTGAACAAAAGCGTTTTGCTGCTAGTATGCGACATGCTTATAGAACGTAACAGTTCGAGCGTTTGTTGATCCACTGCACGGCTATCGGTTTATAGGCTCCATGTGATAGATGTCTGAATAAGTTTAAAAAATCGATTGCTTTACTGCTCTTTATGATCTTATAAAAGGTGCTGTAAGCTTGCTGAGGATGTAACACTTTATGTTAATATTCCGAATGATTGTAAAGGAACGAAAAGCAGTTTTATTAAGCTGACGGGTTTGAGCAACCAAAACGTAAAGACCTGAAGCTAATTGTGTTATACAGCTTTGAAAGCGTTTCTTTAAATCGCTGAAGATCATTTAAACAGATTTTTTAATGCACTGAGAAATGGTTTCTGTAAATGGTCTTAAAATATATCAGCTCAATAAAGAGCTCATGCTATTTTTGTGCTGTAAACATTCGTATGAAGCTTATGAGGCAACGTCAACAAGATGGTAATTTAGGATCAAAGACTACACTAACTACGCAATAAAATAGGTACAAAATCGAGCAAATGAACGAGAAATAGATACAAAATTGAACAATCAAGGATTGATAACGAACATGAACGGCTGAATACTCGCTGAACGTTGAACGAGAGGAAAATTTTCGTCTTTATTGCTAAACATTTGCTATTTCATATCTTTCTATTGAATTTAATATCTCATTAAAGTTGTTCGTAGAGAAAATTTCATTTTATGCAGCAGATATTTAAGCGTAAGATCGCTTACATCGACGTGAAACCTGGTTGTCTACGGCTGTTCCCAGTCATATGTGCTAACAACTTTCTCCTCGATTACGTCATGCATATAAACTCATTCTCTCTTTCTAGCATGCACGTCTACGAAAGGGACTATATGCATATGACAGATGAGCATTAATAGCGGGTCGGAGTAGAATGGCAATTTAGCTGGTGCTTAACCTAAGTCTAGAAGAAGCTTAAATTTTGACCAGCTTAAGCGATTGCCTCGCCCTTCCTTAGTGTTGACTGGCTGATAACTAGCTTCTCGGGGAAAGTAACAAAGAGTTAGAGTCGCACAAACAGTGTAATAGCTGCACTTCTACCCTAAGCAATACGTGATCACCCGAACTCTCTCCATTGTGCTGAATATTTGTTCGAGCATCCCAACAAAAGTCTTCGCGCAATATCTGTGCTGACATGGTTTCTCAGAAACTGTTTATGCTTGCTTCATTAACTGTTCTAATTAGTGCGAAAAGTGAACACAGCTATATTTCGTGCTTTCGCGCAGCCAAATTTCACTTGAGTCCTTCCAACATTACTTAATTTTATATGTGCGCTACAAGCGCTCCTATGAGCTCCCCCCATTTAATTCGTCTCCCTCCACCGTGTGTCCTCTCCCGATTGCATACCGCCATCATAAGTCGACCGAAGGATACATTTAAATGCGACAGCTCAATGCTTTCACTCAACATAACAGTTACAACTTGCACGATTTATGAAAACCCTCGACTTCCACCCCTTCCACATTTTAGGAAAACTCGAAAACAAGCCTCTGACAAATTCCTTATTTTGTTGGGTCCTTTCAAAAGGAATTCGTCAAAATTCTATGTCCTGCATGAAAACAATGATTCCTCATCTCCATTGCATGCCTTGTTGAAGACGCTGGAAAAACCAGAAGTTCCAGGAGGTATGAACAGGGCTTTACTGCGAGTGACCCTTGCCAGCATCTAAAATTGCTCAATTACATAGTAAACAAAATGTGCACAAGAGCAAAATGGCACCACTTTATGAAGATAATGAACGCTGTATGGGATAAACTTTTTAAAATTAAATTATTTGCCCTTCTGGACATATCCGTGTGAAGCAAATGCACTTTTCATGTCGTTCCCTATGGAGGCGCATTCAAAGGCAACTCTTTCGGAGATGTTCGCATGAGGCGTTCGTTTGACGGCCATGATAAACTTTTTATTGAAACTGAATCGCATTCGTTAAAAGGTCAAGCCAATTGCAAACGCACTTAATCGTTAAATGAACGCTTCAGTTCGCTCATCACTCATTTATAAATGAAATCATCTCTGAGTTTCTACAAAAAATATTACAATTCTCTTTTTGCTTCCCAAACAATTCTGATGAATGATTTTTTTGTAATCAACACGTGAGGGACATTAATCGATTAAAAAAAGAAACGTGATCATTCGAAAAGTGCAACATCAACAAAGTGAGCAATTGCCCTCCACGTTTGTCGTTGTTACTCTTTCTATGATCTCGGTTCTTTGACTATACGTCACCCGTACCAATTCTCTAATGATATCTCAAATCCCCAACACGTGTCCTGAGGCGGTGAATAGGTGGAATGTTGAAGTATGAGGAAGAAGAAAAAGCGATTTAGAGGTTAACAATCATGGCTGCTCAAACGAGTCTATTGTGCAATGACAGAACTATCGAGTAATAATTGCCATACTGGATAATCGATGCGATAATAAGAGAGTGTTATCAGATTTGAATACGTCACTTTAAATCAAACAATTTAAAATAAATTTTGATGAGTTCCGCATTATTAATACCGAACACACAAAACATTTACGCGAACTGTACGTGCTGTTGAAGTAAAATGAATGCAAATTTTTAGCATTTCCATAGCAAAAAATTTAATGGCCAAAAAAATTTCTACGTTCAACAATAAAATGTAAAATTTTCAGCAGAAAATCAACTAAGAAACGGAAATCGGTTTAATTTTGGAGCATTTGTATTACTGCGATATCGCTTACGACAAAACTGTAAGAAACGCACGAACTGGTTGAGCTTATACCAAACTTTTCAAAGTAAAACTCTCAAAACTTCATAAACGAAAACTCTTCGATGGATAAAGAAGGCGATCGAAGCGAGTCTTTGATAATTGATCGGTTGTCGATGTAGCTGATAAATATTATTAATGCATATATGCGACGTTTGCTGTTTGAGTGATGCGAAGTGTTTACGAATGTGAAACGAATGAGACAGGTGGTGAATGGTTGTATGCGAAGTTTAGCCGTAAGACTATAACACACCTGGCGTGCATAACAAAAGTCGTATGCATTTCTCATTAACCGTTAACAAGTAATTATTCCAACAACGATCACAAATTATCCTGTGAAGTGTAGTCGCCATTCTCAAATAATGAGCAATGAAGAGCGGAATGCTTTTGAGAGAGTGACGGACTCTCTCTAAATCATTCCGTTCTTTTTAAAATTTTTAGAGAGAGCCGCGGATTCTCTACGACACCTGGAAACCATAGGTGGGACAATGGGACTCCGATAAAGCCTTAAATGGAGTCTTCGCTGATCTCCAAATCCGGCTTGCGAAGAGAGCAGTTTGATTGACTCACTAAATAGTCTTTATTCACAAGGCTTGAGAAGACTGCAAGTGGCAGTGTGGACACCTATTAACAAAACGCAGGCACAAACGCATGCATACAAACATAAGCATACAAACATTAAGCGCATTCATGTAACAACAGAGAAAGAGAGAGAGAGAGGGAGAGAAACGCGAAATGATAAGCAAGAAAAATTAAAATCACTGAAGTCGTATAAATAAAAATCTGCATCTGTTGAAAGGAAGGGGCAATGAATTGCATGGTGCAACAAAAGCGATAAGCGAACGGGCAATAAAGAATTTATGGCAATGACATGACAAGAAGAAGATGGGAAGAGGGAGGGGGATGGGTAAGGGAGTGCACATCGAGTGTTAAGTTAATAACATTTGGATGTGATGCACGAAGATAGTTCATAAAATATGTAGTGATGTTCTTGTTGAGGACACTAGTTGTGCACTAACGAATATCAGTTATTGGACGTTTCGGCACTGTATGTCTTCATCTGAGATGAGCAGTGCGATGGTAGCGCATTAAAGCAAATTTCTGCTTATGATAATTGTTAGAGAAATAAACAAAAGGAAATGATGTCAACATTGCATATTTCAATATGTAGTAACCATCAACATATTCAGGACTCCATATTACTGAACGGGAGGAAAAGGAGAACGCTGAAATAGAAGAAGCGATCATGACGATCATGTGACGGTGATGCGTTCACTTATGTTGACTCATGGGATTGCGCTCGTCAATTCGCTTCTCCGACCGTCGGCTTGAGTTATAACGACAACAGGTCAAAGTTAAAATACAAAGGAATATCGGGATATATAAAGTTTTAAAGTAATAAAATGATTTTCGCTACGACGCTGATGGAAGTCTTTCTGAATAGATTAGCATGTTGAAAGGCATTAACTTCGTCGACGCATTCAAAAAACACTTCTGATCGCGTCGCCGACTCACTGCTCATCATATCGGGTTTGACGCCGTTTCAAAAGAAATGCTGTGCAAGAAGGGTTGGATAAGATAACGTTCATGTCCACTATATCGGCGAGGTACACAAATGCTGTGGTGTTAACGTCAAATGGCGACGGGTAATGTTTGTTGGAAATGGTTGGAGATATTTCGCGTACGGAACAGTGGCGTAAAGGTTTCGAGTCGTATTTGACTTTTAGCGAAATGTGTCTGCAACGACGGTTTGTTATATGGTGTATTAGTGTTTTAATCATTGGGGATTTGTCAACGATGACAAAACGCAATTGTCCGCGCTTTTTCTTCGACTATAATTTGTTGTGCATCACCGATCATACGAACTCCACGTGCGCATCACTCAATATTTCTGTCGAAGAATGTTAATAAGTGCATATGCACTAACTAAATCGTACTTCACCTGGCTAATAAGTGAGGATCTGTGCCAGGGGATTAGCATGGTATGAGCTTGAACAACTCGCCTATCAGATCAACCGCTTTCATGAGCTTCGCACAAACGCAACCATCCGAGTGTTCCTATAAATCTTCTAATAAAGATTCGGTTCCTTACGGTCCCAACGGGTCGGAAATGCTGCCCGACGGGTTGTGAAATGCATACGGATTTCTTATCTGTTTTAAATTATATAATTTCCTTCTGGGTTTGCGAATTGGTCCAAAACTGGGTATAGGAAGCAGCAGCGCCAAATCTATTTGTTTTAGCATCAGCGAGTGCGAAAGCTCTCGAAAATGAACCACTAAAAGAAAGGGGAGGACGGAGAAAGTTGACGGCAAGGAACAAATTTTAAGTAGAATTTATATGGATCGATTGGTTCAAAGAAAGAGTACCACATTTGGAAGGATGAATTCAGGAAAGAAACGAGTGTACCAACTCCGATCTCAAGAAGGGGGAGACTAATTTGGATGAGGAACTGTGTAGAGAAAGCAAACCGAATCCGACGATGGACAACATATAAGAAGACAGCACCTGTAAGGAAGGGAAGATATTTATTTGCGAAAGGAAATTCGTGCGCGTCAGGGATCTAGAATATTTCCAAGAGAAAGAACTGGATGAAGGAATACGACGGAAAAGTAGAATAATCAGTTAAGTTAAAATACGAATTAAACTGACAAGATGTTCATTTCAAATAAATTTTCCTTCATCATCTGCAGTTATCATAATTTTCAGCATTCAAAACTCGGTTGCTTAGAATTGCCTGTTTTGGCAGTTTGCTTTACTTCACTTCAAAGCTGCGAGATAAAGCCTAGCCGAGCCCATGCTCATTATAGATTTGGATAAGTTTAAAAAAAAAAAACTAACAAAACTCTGCTAAGGAGAACGAAACAGTGTTGAAAAAGCAAGTAGTTTGAGGCAAATATTACTTTGCGAGGAAGAGAAATGACTCGTTCGAGACAAACATCATCACTGTTAAGCGCCCTATGCCGACGAAAATTTCAAACGGATCGAAACTAAAAGAACAAAACGGCAGGGGGATCAATGAAATGTGAAGAGGCAACAGAGTGCAAAAAAGTTGACGAATGTTTTCAAATTTCACCGCAAACGTTACCGTTTTACTGCAGTTAGGTCGGAAAAGCGGAAAATGCGAAAGCGTCATCCCGAACAAGGCCGGTTTGTTCACAACTAGTTAGAGGTACTTAGCTGTTATTGTATGAAATATGCTTCTCGAAAAGATATCATGAGTAAACGTTTGTAACTTTCTCGAAGATTTCTTTAACGAGGAGATGCACCTCCATATTTTATCATATCCGTTGTTTTGTTAGCGATAGCGATTGCGTATGATGATCTGCGTTCGCAGTTTATCATCTGAAGAGCGCACGTATTTCTTCGTGCTTTTGCTTCATTCGATTAAAGACTTTGCTTACTTCATCGGAATGGCACATATACAAACGTGCTTTTCACCCCACAGAGATGATGAAGCGCCAAAACACAGATTAGCTTTGGTTGTATGTCGTCAATAAATTATTTCAGCGAAGCAACAAAAAAATTAAAGCTGATTTAAAGCAAAGGGTACGGATAGTTTGAAGTGAAATTAGGCTGCTGTAGACGATTTAGGTTTTTACAACGTTTATGTGGATGCATCTTTGAACGAGTGGGATCCGCTCAAGATAACCATCGAAAACGTCTAAGTAGAAAGAATGGTGCATTAAGCGTTCTCTTGCGAATAGTCTGGTTTAACAATATATTCGGTTGTGATTCCCTTGTAAGATGTGACATCTCCTCTGCCCCAGCCCTCTCACCCCCTCAACAACCCTCTCCACTCTTCCGCAGCCCTCTCCCCTCTCCGACTGCAAACAACTTCAATTTTGCGAACCTTGACTGGATTACTTTGTGGATGGTTTAAACGGTGATTCAAAAAATTCAAAAATTTAACACATTTTGCCACAATAGCTCCGTTTATTGTAAGCGGTGGAAATGAGTGCAGTTAACGAGGCCGTGAACTAATTCATCTTGGACCTCTAAACAAATGAACCAACCGGCTGTTCTTTTTTTGACTGTAGCCGTGGATTTGAAATTCGGGATTCTCATGTATACCGTAAACGTGTTATACATATTTCCGAAGGATAGTTGAGAGTGCCAGCATGAGGGTTCAGTCGTGATAAAACAGCACAATATCGATCACTATCAATATATAGCAAAGCAATAAAAAAGCTTTCAGGAACGTGAAAATAAGAGGAGGTAGAAGAAGGCAAACAAAAACTGGTTGCGGAACAAGTTAAACATCAAACGTTCAAAATGTTCTGAGGACAGCACTTATATGGAAGAGAAGAGAGCAACGCCGATAGCATATTCGCCATTATCTCAAACAGTGCACTGGAAAAACACTATTAAGCGTAGCAGATGATGGATGGTTCATTCCTCACTGTAATTGAACGATGAATGGAGAACATTTTGAAACTGATGCTGAAGACGCCACAACTCGCGATCGGAGGGAGCGCGAACCGATCAATAACGCAACAATTTATTGCAACCGATAGCATATAAGACAGCCGGATGGCGTCACTCTTAAGCAACACTGTATGTTCTAGCAAATTTGCTATTTGTGGGCATTAATCAAAAAAAACAACATTTACATTAATAATCAATGAAACGGTTGCATTTTTCGGTCAAAATTAAAGGTTATTTCGCATGGCAACATTCAGCTGTCATAAATAAATAACTGGGACAACAAAATACATTTCTAAACACTTTTTACTTTTTCATAATAAGCTATCTACAGTACGCCGATCTGCTGGACCTTTAGACGAATACGTAAGAGTAACGTGAGGCGAAGACCCAAATTCTCATCCATATCTAGCGCTTTTTTGGGTCTTCAAGTTTGCCTCTCTTCTCCCACTTCGAGTGATGCAAAACTAACCGTGCACGTACAACTGGCTGATAGAGATGGATGGCTGCATATTGGTCTTCACGTTTTACGTTCGTTTTTGTTACAACGAGATCTCGTTCAGAACTTCCATTTTGTTCCCTTTCAAGATCAAATAGAGGACAGCAGATATTTAGAAGTGTAAGTCCCCTACAGGCAAAAATACCATCGCCTGCAACCCAAACCACCTCCTCTGTGAAGAAAATAAAACCTTCAAAATTATTCACATGCGCGACCGTCACTAAAACAGCATTAAAAGCGGATACTCGCTGTCCATTGCATGTCCAGTATGGGGCTATACCTCCTTTGGGTGATCATTCACTGACAAAGCATCAAAAAAAATAAGGAGGCGTCTATGGACGAGGAATGCTAACTTATCTCTATGTCACTGTTTCCGTCGTTGCCGTAGCGGTCGATGCAGATGAGACATGTGAGTAAAGCGATTTTCAGCACTCAGTAAGCAATAGCTGTAATGTTGGCTTAGTTGCTTTGGCGATTTATCTAGAAGGCGGAAAGAATTCATTGTTTTATAAAAATCACATATGCAACACGCCCATTATGAACATCTCACCGATCGCGTCACAGTGTCTTGAGTGTAGCTAAGCGAAAACCATTATTATACATTCACAAGCAATTCAGTTATTACGCTTCGCTTCAACTGACAACAGCAAAACGTGCGGCGCTCTCAATGCTTATGCCGTATAGGCTAATGCACTCTGAAGCGTTTGCTGATGCCATACTGCTGCATTATTTTTTTTCAGATTTTGTGCCAAAACAATTATTTTCATACCAACGGATTCGATTTAAATATACAATTGTTAATACTATTCGTACATTTTATGCAGATTATTGTTTGCAAGTTAACGTTTTGCAAATGTGAACTGTGCGACCACATTATATCTATGCGCATTTAGATAACGCAAGCAATTCCAGTTGTTGGTCAGTTCGATTATTTGAAGTGCTATTTGTACGTCAATATAAAATTGAACATGCGCGAAATGTATGCGTATAATGCTACATATTCGATGGCCTAAAATAAACAATCCGAGTAAAGTTTCTGATCGAAGGAGCGATTTTTTAAATTACAAAAGTAATTCCGTTATCCTTGTGACCGCTTCACGGGACTCGTAATATGAAATCTTCAGAGTGCCATGTGAATCAGCTGCTCGCTGAACGAACAACGTGATCAAATCATCAATGAATGAAATGTAGCGTTTACTTGCGCTAAACTCAAATTTATAAAATGCCAGTCGCTCATCAAGAAATAAATTATTACTTTAACTACTATTATTTTAAACATTTCACGCTACCTAATAATTGGGGTCACAGAAAGATGCGCACGGAACTTTTAAGGATTAGAAATGCAGTGAATCGGATTTAGAAGAGAATTTGCGGCGGCACTAATTATCATGGAGAGTTAAAGATAAAATTGTCGCATCAATTAAAGAGTCATTGGATACGCTGTCTCTCACCGTGATCGAACATCGCAAAATAGCAATTTCGAGAAGAACGATCACTTAAACGAAGCGAAGAGAATAACTGATTCGGATATAGCATACTATATGCGAATGAGGTTGATGCATTCATAATAATGCAGTGATTTTTGCTTACTTCCAGAAAAGTGTAGAAGAATTTTTATCGTGAATACGTTTAGAAAAGAGAAACGCTATTAATTAATTGCATTGTTGCCTTTATTAAGAATCACTACTTTGTTTAAAACGAAAATTGTCATTCCTAAAAAACAAAAGCGTTTTTCAGCGGGACATTCAAAAACTATCCCAGGATGATTTTTTTTTCCAAACATTCAATGCGCAACTGCTTTTTGATTGTTCGCACAAAAAGTCAAAAAAAGTATCGTTGTGACTTTGTTTGTCTTAGTTTTTTTTCTGAATCTTTTATGGGAAATGCTGATCAACAAATGATGGTATTCATTTCGTCCGATTCTCGAAAAAAAAGAACAGGAGAAAAAATGCTATTCATTATATGTTGAAACCGATAATAAGTAGCTCTCTAAGTGTTGACTGACACAGACACACACACACATGCATACATACACAGATGCACATACACAGGTAAATCACTAATTAGGAATATTTGAGGAAGTCAACAGCAGTCAACCCCTCATTTCAGTATTGTTAATGATTTGTCGAGTTGCGCAATATGAGGCAGTTCCGGCATCAAAAGTATGAGCATTCAGGTATGGACTGATCGTTTGAACCGAACGGACTGATTCGTTTGCCAGTTAGTCATATATACCGAGGATTGCTTCCTGCTTAAAGGCAATAGCAAAATTTATCTTTGGTTAAACAATTAGTGAAAAGATGATCAGATTTATACTTAGCTCTTTCTGTGACATTTATAGCAACTGAATAGGCGAGTGAATGCTGAAGAATTAAGATTTCAAGTTAGCGCTTATAATCTACAGAAGTTTGCAAAGCACTGCAATAAATAATATTTCTTAGAGGTGAAACATTCGTTCTGAGAGCAAAACAGTTTTTTGCTTGATTTATAAAATTTTTATCGATTTAAAATACGGTACGGCTCAGAATTTCTTACAATAGCAGCATGCTAAACTTTCTGGAATTTTACTATTCAGCATGATTTCAAAGAATATGAAAACTAACTATAAGATAGTCGCAAATAATGAAGACGTGTCATTACAGATAAGACGAAAACTAGATATTGAGGATATTGAGTTCAAGTTGTACCTCGTGGCACATCAGATCAACTGTTTGACTGCTAAACAATGTACTGCTTCTTGGAAGTTTTTGCTGTATACGGGAAATATTTTTTTAAAAACTGTTATTGGTCTATTCGAATTCGTTGAACATCTCATCCATTTCACGTTGTTTGCGTTCATTTTCTTTCAGAAACCGAAGTAATTTATCTGAGCTCGTATCCCTTACGTTGTATTAATAGTATCCAGAACTATAGAAGAAAAACACGAATGAGTTTAGAATGTTCTTTTTTAAGTTATTGAAATGCTTTGGTCAATACCACAAGATAATGAGCGACAGTGTAGACAAGCAGCACGAAAAAAGACCGACCCAAACACAAATCTAGGTTTCATACTTTTTTTAAAATGAGTTTCTCGTACACTATGAAGTCGATTTTAAGCGAATGTCACTGGTCTCTTATTGGCCCATAATATTTGAAATACGCTCGATTTTGACCGAATCTTGGTTGGACTCGCTACGGAATTCCACTGAATTAACACTGACTGCGAACGAAATTTTGAAGGTAACTAAGGTGGCTTATCATTGATTGAAAAATAAATTAAGCCGCCAAACGTTCACAGAAGACGTATGTAAGGACGACTGACGCAGGGGTGAAGAATATTGCGTAAATAGGGACAGGGATGGGAGCACTCAATGACACGCCATCTGTTTCTTTGTTTGGACGATGCCGAGACTGATCAACAAGTGAGACTCGAACTACCCATGCTCTATTTTATGTGCACGTGCTCCATCCATCAAACTACGCTTTAGCCGTTGACGGGTTGCGATTTTTTGGCTGCCTTGTAGCATCAGCTTTGTTGCGCACGTCATCTGCACGAACTGTTACTATGTAGTCTGAGTAGATTTATGTTGGTTCTATTATGAAACGTTAATTACATACCTTTTTTGGGCCAATGCTTAACTGCTAAATTTCATTGCGATAGCTTCTGTAAGCTTCTCTATTTATAACTTCATACGCACCTGAAGTTTTCCACATAACATATCTATGTAATCGTACTTAAGGCACGGCTGTGCAGAAAAGATGGCTTATACTCCGCAATCAGTAATTGAACTCACTATTTGAACTCCAGTCGCAAAAGGGAAGGCATGTAAGAACGGGGAGAGCAATTCGTATCGGAAATACATATGCGCCTGGATCTGTTATTATTGTCTTGCGCTACCATAAAACTAAAACAAGAGATTAAACGAAAGCAGCACCACGGAAGAGAGCAAGCTACAAGAATGCCGTCGAATTTCAAATACAATTTCGGATCACTGGAAATAAGAAATATGGCGTAGTTGGAGAGATTAAACTTATTTCTCCAGAAATTTTCAACAAATTTTCTTCCCGATTTCCTGCACACAGGTCGAGTCTGTCATGAAATAGTGGAATATGCAATGAAAAAGCATTATTTCTCACGATGGAAGGCAGAGCGCAACAAAAAAAATCCTTCAAGAAGTTGTGTGAGTTAGTTAGTCACTGAGCGAAAGATTATCGCATAAGCGCCTCAGCATAAATTTATCGTCGAGAAATTCATAAGCAAAAAATCTTGCAGGCGACCTTCATCTTCACCACCCTTCCAATGAACATTTCACAAACAGCAGTGAAAAAACAAAACAAAAAGATGTCGTGAAAATCAAGGGAAAGTAGCATTGGCCGAGCTGAAAATATGAGTGAACTGACTGCGTGATAAATACAAATTCATAATTTAATAACTAGATCGCGTGAGAGTCTACAATATTTGTGCGGTACAAATAAAATGCGATGAGAATAAACCAAAAAAAGGCCGATTCAAGTTTAACGCTCTCAGAGACTACATGCCGAACCATTTACACTTCTTCTTGCTAAAAATAGTATCAAAACAGAACAAAAAATATTCAAATGTGAATTACTATCACGCAATACAAGCACATACCATTAACGAATGGCCAACAAGATCGCATGAACTAGCCTCTCGTTCTTGGACTCTTCAAAATAAGCTCTCATGCGAGGAGAATAAGATCGCTTGGATATTTCTAGAAACGATAACTGATCACCGCAACGGTTTTGCTTGAAAATATTGATGAATATCGAAAAAGGATATCAATTTCGAATCAAATCGAATCGTATAAAATGTTTTATTTAGTCGATAGGCAAGGACTAACTCTACGACAGTATAAAGATGATACAAATACAATACAAAGATAACACAAAGAAGATTATTCACTCTCCGATTTGTCCATCATTTGATAAAAATGATTAATTTGCCTAACGTCTTTGTGTGTTTGTCATGAAATGTTCAGTCATATTTCAAAATTCCACCAGGCATTATTTATCTAAACTCTGTTGTCAATTTATATTTTTTTCCATTGTTACACAATGGCTTAAAATCTAGTGCCACTACTCCGAAATAACATCGGCTGCTCAAACTAAATGAATTTGAGTTTGGGAATGATTGTCATCTTATACAGTTACAATTAATATTTGTTAAAGCTGTTGAAAATTCCTTCCTCTTCCAATTAAGCTAATTGTCTTCGGTTTTTCAGACAATCACAGATTGAGTTCGTTATAACATAGCGGAACATAGAGCTGTATAAACGATCAAGTCGAACACAATCTAACTTTTTATCATTCTTGAGTTGATTACGTGACGGCGTCGCTTTGAGGAATGAGGCATTGGAGGGCATATCGTGTTACATGCCTCTGACAAACATTCCAACTCGATTTGAAACCGAGCTGGTGAAAATGCGGCTAGCCTAGTTGCAAAGTTTATACCAATTTTTCATAACGATAATTTCTTGTTGAATCGATAAGCTGCTTTAAGATCTAGTTTAGTCACGCAGATGCAGAGGAATTTCTGTAAGTAATGATTGGTATACGATTTACACGATCAAGCACAATCAACCAATGACTGTATCAAAATGTGAGATAATAGCAAATATTTGAAACGCCAAATATGACCGATTAGATGACGCCAACGGGTCTGCCAATCACACTTACCATTCCGAGATTCGTGCGCCTCACCGAGTGCACTGTGCAGAATTGCGTACCTGTTCTGGTGCATGCAGAAAACAGCATCATCAGCCTCAGGATTTGAACGATAGACTAGCAGAGTTCAGGGAAACTGCCCCCACTGAATGGCAAAACGATGAGTTGATGGATTATTTCTTCTGAAGCATCCAATTATATTTTAGCTGTTCCTATCGCTCTTACAAATCATCTGAAGAATGTTCCTTCCGTCTTCCGACCGGTGAGAAGTACAAGTCGCCAAGCTGCAGAAGGCACCCAAAATCTTTTTATGTGCCTCTGACTTCCTCGTGTCAATTTGACGAACGAGACAGGAAGTAACCGTAAGTTGCAGATCATGCCTACCAAATTTCGGAAGTTATTCTCATAGCATGGCTTCTGTTGTCTAGATAGATCATTGGTTTAAAAACATTTGGCGGGGAAGAGAACACGCAAGCACATCGCACCAGCAGCTAAGTACTCTGACTTTACCGTGCTTCTACATGAATCATTAAGAGTTGTGAAGTAAAAACTTAAATATTTTTTCGGTTCAATAGGAATCTCTTAGCAGTGAAGCTTCGGCAAGCTGCATGTTCAGAAGCTCGCAGTTGCAAGGTATGAGGAGAGGGACGGAGGGGGGAGCATATGTGTCATATCTTAAAAAGGCTAACCGGTTAAGGTAACAAGATAAACCAGCTGGAATTTATGACATACCTTTCGCACTGTTTATAAAACACCACCAACAAAAATGCTTCTCAAATCGGCAATCTATGGACGGCAGGTGCGTTGAACGTTGTAGCAAAAATTTAGAATTCATACTGCAGTAGTCCTATGAGTGGTGCATAACCGAGTCGTTGTGTCGTTGCTCGAATATGCAGCGTTATTACATGCTATTTAGCTACAGTAGGCAACATTTCTGCCAAGTAACGTGTGCAAATAATCATCGCAGTTAAAATTCCTTCGAGCACTGCCTATCAAATACTTTGCCAATTTAAATGGAATAACGTGTGCTCATGCTTGTGCGTGTGCGTTTGCGTGTGCATGTGCGTGTGTGTGTTCGTGTGCGTGTGTGTGTGCGTGTGCGTGTGCGTGTGCGTTTGCGTGTGCATGTGCGTGTGTGTGTGTGTGTGTGTGTGTCCCACCTCGTATAAATGTAACTGTGTCCTACCTCGTCTAAATCTAACTCCTTACGAGTTCGCTTCACAATGCTTTATTGGTTCGTTTTTGGATACTTTTATGCTCCTTCTTAACGTGGCGGTGGAACGATTGGATATAACACAAAATTAATTATGTCATTTCCGCGTTGAATTTATTTGACAGATTAGGATAACATTTAATTGCTTTACGTAAGCATGTGCGTGTGCGTGTGCGTGTGCGTGTGCGTGTGCGTGTGCGTGTGCGTGTGCGTGTGCGTGTGCGTGTGCGTGTGCGTGTGCGTGTGCGTGTGCGTGTGCGTGTGCGTGTGCGTGTGCGTGTGCGTGTGCGTGTGCGTGTGCGTGTGCGTGTGCGTGTGCGTGTGCGTGTGCGTGTGCGTGTGCGTGTGCGTGTGCGTGTGCGTGTGCGTGTGCGTGTGCGTGTGCGTGTGCGTGTGCGTGTGCGTGTGCGTGTGCGTGTGCGTTTGCGTGTGCATGTGCGTGTGTGTGTTCGTGTGCGTGTGTGTGTGCGTGTGCGTGTGCGTGTGCGTGTGCGTTTGCGTGTGCATGTGCATGTGCGTGTGTGTGTGTGTGTCCCACCTCGTATAAATCTAACTGTGTCCTACCTCGTCTAAATCTAACTCCTTACGAGTTCGCTTCACAATGCTTTATTGGTTCGTTTTTGGATACTTTTATGCTCCTTCTTAACGTGGCGGTGGAACGATTGGATATAACACAAAATTAATTATGTCATTTCCGCGTTGAATTTATTTGACAGATTAGGATAACATTTAATTGCTTTACGTAAGCAGCTGTATGCATATGGTGTCCATGCAGCCATATGAAAGTTTTTACTGTTTCTGGTTATATCAACTCCCATGGGAAATGCCGTGTTATACGCACACCCGTTTTTCCACCATCCTTAACATAATTTATACTCAAACGGTTTCGAGGTTTCATGCTGCATTGCAAAATATTCTTCACCTTGTAAATGCAACGTTATAGCACATACGGATAGCAGCAAGCAGATCGACTGGGTTCGCTGTATTTTTTGGTCGACACCAACCATAACTTTTCTTAAGTGCACTTGGATCAGATTTAGAAAGCGTAGATGAATCGTTGTGAAGTGAATAAGGCGCCATCGAGAGACAGAGATACGCTCGTTTCATGTGGTGCTGAACCTTATGAGAAATGAGCAGTACGCATCAAAAAGGGTATGTAAGTTGTGGATAATCGGAACGTAGTAAAATGCAGCGACAATTTCCTGTTCAATTACATTCTTGCAGGTATGATGAAACGTGAAACGTAAATGAAACTAAACAAACGTCTGGTCATATTGTGGTGATATGAGGGTAGAAGAGTAAGACGATAGCTCAGAGATGCTTGGAAAAAAGTAGCATCGTTCGTTATCGCGTTCAACTTGTGAACACATTCAGTGCTTAGATGGCCTCATGAGACATATGAGAACTGTTTTGAGTGTTGCACTTCGACAGCGTTATTTAGTCGAGGGCCAAATATTATTGTATTTTCAATTCATTAAATCACTTGTGAGCAATACTCAACTACAATTGATCGCGTGGATAGAGCAATAGAAATGACGTGCTTGTTGACTGTTGTTGTAATCGTATGTTTATAACAAAAACAACTCTTGCGTTGAATAACAGTTAGAGGGATTACTGATAACTGCACTTATTTGCTTTTCTCTTGTTATTGAGCAGTTAATTTGGTTAGCTTGTACGTCGAACGGTATTGCGCTAACGATGAACAATAGATAGATGACGGTCAAATCAACCAACAATCAGCGATAATTTCTTGTCCATATCGCAACTGACACTTTAATTCGCAAACGCTGATTCATTAAAAGAACAATTCTTCTTATACAGTCACAGTTGAAGTATTGAATCACCCAAGGTGACATAAAATCATTGATAGTTTTGTCCATTTTTGGATAAAACTATCAATTTCTTTCGGATAAAACTATCAATTTTTTTCGGATAAAACTATCAATTTTTTTCGGATAAAACTATCAATTTTTTTCGGATAAAACTATCAATTTTTTTCGGATAAAACTATCAATTTTTTTCGGATAAAACTATCAATTTTTTTCGGATAAAACTATCAATTTTTTTCGGATAAAACTATCAATTTTTTTCGGATAAAACTATCAATTTTTTTCGGATAAAACTATCAATTTTTTTCGGATAAAACTATCAATTTTTTTCGGATAAAACTATCAATTTTTTTCGGATAAAACTATCAATTTTTTTCGGATAAAACTATCAATTTTTTTCGGATAAAACTATCAATTTTTTTCGGATAAAACTATCAATTTTTTTCGGATAAAACTATCAATTTTTTTCGGATAAAACTATCAATTTTTTTCGGATAAAACTATCAATTTTTTTCGGATAAAACTATCAATTTTTTTCGGATAAAACTATCAATTTTTTTCGGATAAAACTATCAATTTTTTTCGGATAAAACTATCAATTTTTTTCGGATAAAACTATCAATTTTTTTCGGATAAAACTATCAATTTTTTTCGGATAAAACTATCAATTTTTTTCGGATAAAACTATCAATTTTTTTCGGATAAAACTATCAATTTTTTTCGGATAAAACTATCAATTTTTTTCGGATAAAACTATCAATTTTTTTCGGATAAAACTATCAATTTTTTTCGGATAAAACTATCAATTTTTTTCGGATAAAACTATCAATTTTTTTCGGATAAAACTATCAATTTTTTTCGGATAAAACTATCAATTTTTTTCGGATAAAACTATCAATTTTTTTCGGATAAAACTATCAATTTTTTTCGGATAAAACTATCAATTTTTTTCGGATAAAACTATCAATTTTTTTCGGATAAAACTATCAATTTTTTTCGGATAAAACTATCAATTTTTTTCGGATAAAACTATCAATTTTTTTCGGATAAAACTATCAATTTTTTTCGGATAAAACTATCAATTTTTTTCGGATAAAACTATCAATTTTTTTCGGATAAAACTATCAATTTTTTTCGGATAAAACTATCAATTTTCACATTTTTCCAATTTTTTCCTTTTATATACTTGTCGACGACTCACCCAAAAAGGCAACTCAAGATAATTTCAAGAAAAAAAACTTATTGATGGTGTTTTTCGTCAACAAAGATTTAAATTTTTTGTTTTTTTTTTTGATAACAGTAAGCAAAGTTACTCTAGCGAAAGTTGTTGTAAAGAAATAATACTTGATAATCTAATATCGAGATGAGTCAAAATTTGTCCTAAAAGTTTCAAAAAAATAACCTAAAAAAATACGTTGAAAATGTTCTTTACAGCAAACAAAAGTTTCATATTTTCCACGAACAAAATTATTCGGATTGTCTGTCACTTCAACTGCGTTCTTTGTGAAAACACGACTGATCGTTCGTTGCATTAAGGGATTGTTAAATGCACTCATTGATTTATTTGATCATTTGAAGGCAACATCGGCTCTAATCCTTTCGACCGCCTAAAGCAACAATTATAGAATAGCAGTTATGCACTAAAATTAAATTAGTGAAAAAGGGAATTCCATCGAATAATGACGAGCCATGCTCACAAAAATCTGCTTGATGGTCCAATGAACGCTATTTTAAGAGTAATTTGACGCATAACAAAGCATTTTATGAGCATGTGATCGTCTCGACGTTATTTCAGTAAGCACACCTTATGTACAGTCCATTCGTTCAACGTCCTACATGAGCTATACTTTCAGCGCACGGGTTTGCCTACGTGCTGCTCGGTGTTGCATCACATTATTCATTGGCTCGTTGCCTGGAAAGTATGAAAAATAGACTTTTAAAAGATAAAATAGTAAGTTCATTGTCGTGACAAGAATTACCAACTTACCCGATATGAAGTTACCATATTAGGAGATTGTATTTTAGCGGAACATCATATGATTTGGAAGATTGTAACTTTGCTCCTTGTCTCTTGGGCAATCTTTTGTTCAGTCTCTGTTCACTCGGCCACTCTACTTCATTTTGCACTCATTTTAACCATCGACTTTGCATTTGTTTTTCGAAAAGGCTGCAAGGGGAGCGATAGATGGTCTTCCTCATCTTCCTTATATGGGGAATCGTTCTATGGTCCATAGCTTTAAGGTAAAGCAAGAGACTCATCAACCCCTTTTGGTTCTCTCTAAGATCGACACTCCATTCGAGTGTCTACTATAAATCTGCTATCAAACAACGTAGAGCATTGTATAGCACGACTATGCATCATTCACACAACGAACGATACCGCAAGATGGGTCGAAAAGTGTCCGAAGGCGACGCCTTACTAGAGTGCTAACAATGGAGTATGATAAAGTACCTGATTCTCAACTCCGCTTTTTGCTCACCTTAGAGGTATTCTTTGTAGAGGTCGCGATTAAAAATTCAAAAACACCATCCAATTCGCTCACAGTATCACTTATATTAACCACATAGAAATCATATTTTAAGCGACTTAGACGTTACTAGGACGGTCGCACTCATCGAAACAATACTGTTCACCTTCTCAGCGTAAAATGATCGTTTAGAAAGCATTGGAAAAATAAAAATTTTATGATCCTACCGTCATCTTATGACTCTGCAACTAAAACTCTGCAATTTGCAGTTTAGATTTTCGACATCTGGCGTGTTTCTTAAATAATGAAACACAATATTGGCCAATGGTCTTATGATAATCTGCACACCGAATTCAGAAAAGACGATAACGTTCCTAAGAGGTAACAGCAGATGAACAAAGACATGCCGCTTCCAGTGATGCCATCGTACCAAAAAGTATAATACTTTTCGTACTGTACTTGTACTTCTACCAGATATAGCACAGTATCTTACCAAATTTAAAATCGCAAGTACAGTATTGGTACAGTACAGTGTGATTTTCGGAGGGTTGGTATAAGTAGAGCATCGTACCATTTTTTGACTATACTTGCACCTAAAATGTACTTCACTCGCGGGAGATGCAGATTAGCGTTACCGCGCTCCCACAGTTTTAGATTTTACCGTTGATCCCCGACGCGTCTCGACAATTGACTGATGCGGACGAATTATTGGTTTGAGAAATTGAGATCTAACTTTTCTATTTTAAATATCCAACAATTCCAATAGAGGCGAAGGATAATCCCCATTAGCAAGTTTTTTAAATTAGTTCTTTAATTTACGTATAAAGAGATCGTCTAGTTCCCTATATTAGGTTCGCGGCGTTCGTTTGTTTTGCCATCTCTTTGATTTGTAGGCCATAATTGTTTATGCTATTATTTTACACAGCATTCTTTTTGATGCGAGGAAATGTGTTCTTCGTTAAAAGACAGCATTTATTGGGCACCGTCTAGGATACCACACCTGTTACAGCTGCGGATGCATGGAAACAAATTAAAGTTCGGCAAATGGAATTCACGTCCACGTATTATCTCATGTGCATACTTCCCTCTTTTCAACATCGTTCTGCCACTGACTTCACATACACGCGAAATGGGTGAGCCTGAAACTGCAGTGCAACAAGGCAGATCTGGTCGCCTGTCTCATCCTCTGTGGCAGTTTTATGAAGTGGTTCAGGGAGGCTATAAGTGTCCGAGGTGTGGTGGGCGCGAACTAGTAGGTCTGAACACGACGAATGCTATGAAACATTTGCAAGCGCGACGTGGAGCTGAATATGCAAAGCTGGTGAAAGTACTCAGCCATCGCAAACAACCGGAATGCCCCATTGACAATGCTGGAAGAGTCGTGGCGGATGTCGGTAAGGTAGCGTAGGATAGCGCCGAAAAAAAAACGGTGCATAACGGTTCTCCAAAAGCCGAATGTCTCTCTAAGGTTGTTTCTCACCCACGAGTTTCGCGAGTATACAGCCGTGCTGAATCCGCGGTTCGCCCTGCCCACTTCCCGAGGAGGCCTTTGCTCGCTTTTGGACACGCCATTACAAGTGATCAAGGAGGAGATTGTGCGGGAAGTGGAAAGATCTGTTGGAGAATCGGTCACTGTTGACATTTGGAGCGGAAAGTGTAGCAAGGATTCGTTCATTGCTGCAACGACCCATTACGTAGGAGACAGATCTCTCAAAAATGCGTTTTTGGGTTTGAAGAGATTGAACGGACGCCATGATGCACAAACGATTAAACGAGGCTACCTTAAAATTCTGAACAGCGTGGGCATCAACGAATCCTCAGTATGCAGAGTGGTAACTGACTCAGGCGCAAACATAGTGTGCGCTTTTAAAAATGAGTACGAGGTGTTGCACGGTGAAACAGGAAACGCAGGCTGCGGAGAGGTAACAGCAGTAAGCATCTCAAGGGACGAAGATGACAATGCTTCTACCTGCTCCGACGGTGACCTTTTTGATTTCGGCGAGGACGAAATTGACGATTTCGAAGAGGCAGGCAGAAAAGTTGGGCTCGATATGCGATTTCCGAAAAGACCGAGTTACATGGCTCACACGCTGCAGCTAGCGCTGGCAGGCGGTATGAAGGCATCCGGATGCCGTGCACAGGGCGATGCACTGACAAGGGTGGTTCGAAGGTCCAGGAAAACACAGTTAGCGGCTGAACGGCCCCATGGAAGGTCCGGGCTGAATTTGCCCTGCATCACGCGCTGGAAGTCCCTCTGCTACGCCATGGAGCGCCATGTTCGCGTGAAGGATGCCGTTTGCGGAGATATGTATGTGCTGTTGCAAAAAGTGTTCAGTGTTATTTCTGAGCCCTGTGTTTCAATCTCGCCTTCTCGCAGGCTGCGAAGAGGTAACAGCAGTAAGCATCTCAAGGGACGAAGATGACAATGCTTCTACCTGCTCCGACGGTGACCTTTTTGATTTCGGCGAGGACGAAATTGACGATTTCGAAGAGGCAGGCAGAAAAGTTGGGCTCGATATGCGATTTCCGAAAAGACCGAGTTACATGGCTCACACGCTGCAGCTAGCGCTGGCAGGCGGTATGAAGGCATCCGGATGCCGTGCACAGGGCGATGCACTGACAAGGGTGGTTCGAAGGTCCAGGAAAACACAGTTAGCGGCTGAACGGCCCCATGGAAGGTCCGGGCTGAATTTGCCCTGCATCACGCGCTGGAAGTCCCTCTGCTACGCCATGGAGCGCCATGTTCGCGTGAAGGATGCCGTTTGCGGAGATATGTATGTGCTGTTGCAAAAAGTGTTCAGTGTTATTTCTGAGCCCTGTGTTTCAATCTCGCCTTCTTGTTTTGCAGCTCATCCGCCAACTGTTGCGGTCTGTGCAGGTGCGATGTTTTGCAAGTGTCCGGTGTCTTTCCCATCCTCGGGTTTCTAATCTCGCCTTTTTGTCGTGCGATGCATTCTCCAATTGTTATGTGCTTCATGTCTGTACGGTGACTTGCTCAAGCGCTTTCCATTACGGCTCAAAACAGGTATTTCGACTGTTTTTCACCTCGACTGTGGATATTTTTTAAACCTTTTTCGCTAACTTCGCATTCTTTTTGTCATTTCAACTATTGGTCATTTTCTTTTGCCCGTTGGCTCGCACAGTTTTCGGTTATTTTACTTATCAATAAAGTATTCTACGATCTTTTATTCATGCACGTCAAGAAAAACTGCAGGTACGAAAAGTACAGTATAAGTATTGTACTTTTTGGGCCAAAATACTTGGTGCAGAATCGTACCAAATCCCAGCCGCCAAGTACAGTACAGGTGTGGTACGATCCGTTTTTTCAGCGGGTGGTATTAGTACAGTATAATACCATTTTTGGAGGGGAAGTACAAGTGCAGTATCGTACCAAAAATTCTGGCACGATGGCATCACTAGTTGCTACATTAAAGTCTAAGCTAGCCTGGTTTACACTCAATAATAACCAATTATTTGCTGACATCTATGCGAAATTTCGTCCTTTTCTTCTCCACTTTTTCATTTGGCACCTAGAAGTTTTGCTTATTTCAATGTCAAAATTAAAGAAATGAAATAAATTGGAAAATGTAATTGCAAGGCCCACGTTTGACACTCCTAACAACTTCAATTTAAATTGATCATTTTTGACTTCCTTCAAATGAAAAGTCGTTTGGTTGCCGATATTTAAAAAAACGATGACATAAAAGCATTTGGAAAATTATTTTATTCATATTAGCTCAATCCTTTCCACCAATATGACCGAATACTTATTGTATGGTTTAAAATGGCTGTCTCATTTCTATAGCCGTAAGTTGTTCGCTTTTTTTTTTTCAAAAACAAAACAATATGTTTGACGCTTTGCATTACGACACAACGAGAAAGGAAATAGGTCTTCAAATTTTGAAAGATTACTTATATAGAGCAAACCAACTTAGCACAATGAAATCAAGCGTTCCTTCAGGTTATCGCTGCTTTTTTGTAAGAAATTGCGAAAAGTTTTCACAAACTATCAAATGTTGATCTGGAAATTGTGATGTGAAGCATTTTGGGATCAAGCATTAAAAAAGGATCGCTATTGTTCTTACTCTTAAAACATGAAAAACATGGTAACTATCCAACCCGATTAAGTCATGAAAGAATACCGAACTTGGCTGATGCAGTGGGAACATTTTGTGTGATTAACCGGATCGGTTTCTCGAGCAGCTGCTAATTAGCTTGTGGGATGCTTTTTAGCTCATACCAGAACGTTAGTTCATCATATCTTCAAAGGAATTATTTAATAGGCAATTTCGGTGTTATAATGCCCTATTGGCTTCAATTATGGATGGATTACTCCTGATATCAGTTAGAAAGCTCAAAATGGCTTCGGCTAATTCTAATATCGAAATGTCCCTTATAACGCCAGTACGATATGCGATGCTTTCCAGTGCCAACTAAGATCCAGGTCGCTTCGAAGAAAAAGCTAATGAGTAATCCAACCGGTCACTTTTATTTTACCCGGTTGCGAAACTTTTTGCTACGAACCTTCTTGCCAGCATTTGCAGACCATTACACTATTCAATCTTGTAACACCACATCGTATTACACCTCCTCCAGAATATTCTGCTGAACTTAAGTTGTTTTGGCCGGAATTATGCTTTGTACGGATGAAAACTGAAGGAAGGAGCTTGACCTTAGCTGAGGATGAAAGTGGGAAGAAAGTATGTGTGGCGAAAGTTTAATGCTGAGATTCCATCTCTGCCAAAAATCAGGCGCATCATTTTTTTCCGCTTTTGTTCTCTACCATCCCTCTGAATTTTTAATGAATATCAGAAATCGATGACCTCACCTTCATAAAATCTTGGGCCTAGCAAGCCAATAATTAAAAGACGAAAAAAAAGTCTGTGAAGCATTTCGAGAGAAAGCTCGACCAAGTCAGCACATAAACAATAGTAGTGTGCCACCTGCGCATTCCACAGTTGCTCTCGCTATATTTATTTGAAAACTAAAACATGCTGAAACCTTAAAACATAACTGAATGTATTTCGATGCAAGCAAGGCATTTCAATAGGAACACTCAACAACGAGTAAGACGCCAATCCTCAGAGGCTAGAATAATTTCGGATTGGATAGATCCTAAGCTATAGGATTTGCCAGTGTGGTACGTGTAAACGAATCGCACAAATAACTAAGCGATATCGATGTGTCGAAGTCACCAAAAATAAACAAATCGCGATTATACTGACAGACGCTATTGCTGATTGTTTCGACGAAATTTGATATGCATTATATTACATAGAAAAATGTGTGTTGAAAGAAATCATTGCGGCGAGAATCTTGGTGAATCTAAGTTGTCTGTGAAATATTGTTTAGAAAACAATGCCGTCGTAGCTCCCATGAGAGTCACATTGAATAGTAAAACAAAGTAAACGCGTTGCGTTGAACGGTCCCATGAGAATGGCCAGCATATAGAGATTGTATGCCGTGTTGATGAATATGGCGTGTTACAAATATACTAGTTCGAATGCCAACTTCTTCCTCATACGACCTCGTTGACGCACTTGCGCGATCAACTTTATCAAACAATATATACAAAGGCATAACACTTATAGTTCCGGTATAAACAACTCAATTTTATCTAATTTCTGTATGCACCACTTCATTTCACAGTAAAATCATACAATGATAGCATGCGAAAGCACGAGGTAGCGATACTTTTAAAACAACGCAACGGCAGTAAACAGCTTTTTGCATCGACGCTTTTTGAATGATCATTTTCATCATAGCCCTTATTAACATGGAGTTTACAATCACGGCA
>JPKZ01003110.1:10675-26246 GCA_000803305.1 Toxocara canis | reverse complement strand
GGGGAGGGTTGTGGTGGTGGGACAACCACTTTTGTATGAGCTTCTAGTTGTGGCACCTATAGCCTTGACCTCGACGCCTAGAGCATGCCTAGAGTATGAGACTGAATAAATTATTATATTTTAGCGGGCCAATTAACAGGCCAAAAGCAAGTGATGAATCCAAACGCGAGTATGTAGTATTTCCATGGTCATGCTGAGCTTCTACAGTATCGTGTTTTTGCTGGCTTTATTAGGCACGCGTGGCAATGCGATTAAAAATCTTCATTTTTTGCATGCCAATCTAAGATGATAAGCTGAGGCTTATGAGCTGAATATTTTTTAGTGGCATCATGCTGATGGCCGATTCCAATTCCGTCGGTGGGTCGACCAGAGCACGATGCTCATTTTAAAAGTTAAGTATAACAACGCCGTGCTCTCTAAAAGTCAGTTCATCCCGTGTAAGGATTCCATTCATTGTTGTTTCATTTTGCTGAAAAGGCATAGTAATCGTTTCTAATAGTTCCGCACTTCTCCCAAGTCAACAAACGATCTCATCCGAGCTCTTTCGATGTTTCGTAAAACTGTAAGTTATCAACGTAAATGGCAGCACGGGGACAATGAACTGATATGGCAGTGTTGTTTTAGAAACACTGAAGCAATAGGGATTAGGACGTGCAGCCATGTACGCATATATGACGGCAACAAATGGATAGCTAAATATGAACGTACCCAATTAAATATGATTACTTTGGTGTGGTTTGTGAGACGTGCGAATGGAGTCATGGACAACAACATTAAATGTTCGCCATCATGAGACACACTATTTAAATCTCGTTGTCCTTTAGAGTTCGTTTCACTTATCGTCACGAAGATGTCCTCTAATAATTGAGCATATGACAGCATTGTATTTTTAAAATATGAAAACAACCTTCTTCCTATGCCACTATAAAGTTCGTTCAATTAAGTGCACTAATTAGATTCTGAAAACTTAATTCGTTCACCTTGTAAAGTAATTTGCGCATCACTTTTCAAACAGTAGGTCAACGATGGCGGACTCAGGGTTGTGAAATACCTTTTTTAAATGCTCAATACTCCTCAAATGTTATGAGAAGTTTGCCAAAAATTGCACCCCATCCGGAAATAGAATGAGTTGTGAGTGTGATTTCAAACGCCCAAAAATAACCCGTCCGAACTGCATCATTTAATCAGTTCTAAATAAAACGTCCCCGACAAGCATCCTTTGAAAAATTTTAGTCAAATTATTTTCGGCTTGAGTCTGCATTACAAAGCCAACAATAAACATATTGTGAAATCTTGAAATTGGCTAACTTTCTCATCAAGATTTAAGCGATACCTACAATATCGCCTTTTATTTCTTTTATAGAAATTGCTTAGTTTCCAAGCAACTGATTTCACGGCTTATTTTGCATCGACCGACTTAACGCTCTCAAATATCAAATTTATGACTGTTTAATTAACTGCTCCTTTCTACAGCAGTGACTAAGCTCCAGAAAAAAGTTCCTCGACCTTGAACATTTGAAAACTATACAGAAATGAACAGCTCTATAATTATGGAGTTTAGCATTTTGGAAGTTATGACGAAATTCCACGTGTTCTAGCTAATGATGTAGCAACTATCACGGATATTCTCTCAGGAAGTGAAAGGGTACACGATGGTTTTCTGAGCTCGCAGTAGTACACCGCCCTATGGCCAAGGATGACTCGAATGAAAAGTGACTTGAGTGCTGCTGTGAATGTTTCCTGCATTGTGCGCTGGCAAACGATAGAAAACAACATTCGTAGTGTTGCTTTCTATTGCCCCAAGAGCGACCAAGTGGTTATCATTGTAGTGTACTGTGCTCTACTTCAGACATGTTTGTTTTGTGAAGTTCGACCTCAAACTATGCATAATGACTGACTTTCGTTTAAACCGCAAATAAATTAGTCGCAACTGCCTCATTATCATTCGTTGTTGTTTCCTTCTTGGGCAACGGATGAACTGAATCGGCCTCAAACAACAGCGCCTCATTAGAGGGCCAGAAATGAGAGGAGACAAGCCAGTGGTGAAGCTGCTTGGTTAAGGCTATGATGCATCAGTGGCTGATATTAATTAAGAAAAAAACATATGTATGAATATTGAGGTTCTAGATGATGATGGCAAAATTAAGGTTGATTGTTGTGTATTTTAAAAGTCTTTCAAAAACTTCTTTTAACAAATATGTGTACATATTTGAAGAGGAAAAGTAACCAAACAATGTCGCGAAGTTTACGTCACATTATTTTAGGGCTAAGCTGTGTGGGCCAACACTGTCTATCCCGGCCTTCACAAAAGCTAATTAAGCTTTCCTTAGCTTTAAATTGCCAGTATGGCAAACTTATATAGAGAATATTAAAGCGTCAGTTTTACGTAAGACTTGTACTGATTCTCATAAAAGCTACATTTTTTCGCCCGTGACAACACCATCTCATAGAAATATACGTCAGTTAGACTGCTCTAGCAACAGTTAGTCAGAGTGCTGAGTATCCCATACGCACTGGTTGGAAGAACGCGTTTCTTCTTTTGCCCAAACCGGACGTGAACTCACATTACAGAGCAGTGTCCACTTTACAGCAAAACTTCGCCACTTAGCAACTCGATCAGAATTACTTTTTCCGGATGAATATTCCTGCTTTAGAGCAGTCAGCAAACTAAACCGGGTACTACACTCGCATCTACATTCGTTGAATGTATCTGGTACCTTAGCTCAAGTAAGGAAAGTATCTGAAGGAGAATTTTTGAACCACTTAGCCATACTCGTGAGGCCATTCACATTTTATGACAGTCCATATTCGATTTTTGCAAAAATGGTCAAATATCGTATTATCTCTGATAGAGTCCTTGGAAATATCAGATTCGTAGTTTCTAGAGGGGGATTGGAAAGGGAAGGGGTTCATTTGATGCGAAGCTGTATTGAGTAGGAGAAGCAATTTTGTGAGCAGCACTTCAGTTAGGCAATGTCGTAGTGTTTGATAGCATTTTTAGGAGAGATGAAGTAGGTTGAGATAAAGGGCTCGCTTTTGCTACGATCCAGAAAAGTGAAAGATTATCCGAGAGGGCGATCATGTAGAACGGCTTTTTTGTGATATGGTATATTTCTTTACAGAATCACACAAAAGTCAGAAATAAGAAGTAAAAAACGTTTTGGGGGAAGATATGCAAATGAGAGCACATTTCTAATTTCCAGATCAGCCTCTCATTACTGATCTGCAAAGTAGACAGATGAGCGTGGAAATATAAAATAAGAAGCCATAAAACTCACAGCTGTCTCCTTCATAAAAGATGTCCCACAAGCTCCATCTAACGCGTGGAAAATGATGCTGTTATTATCAAGTGCAGAACGCAACGGTTAAAGACGAAAAAAAAATTGCATGAAAAAGATGGACTAATTCTCATCCTCAAGTGCCGGCTACTCTCTTGGCTTCGGAGGTAACCTGGCGAAGTGTCAGAATGATGAGGACGAAATACGCAGTCAAATGCCCATATAAATCAAGCGTTAAGCATATGCTTTATTTGACAGTAAACCAATTGCAATAATGCATGGTTTTTTCGATTTTTTACGTTCTTTTTCGCCATTCCTATTTTCACTGACCTATTCGTGTGCCACGTCGTCTATTAGGTGTTTGCCTTTTTTTGCATGAAATAACGTATCGAAGGTGTCAGAGTGACTTTAGAGGTCCAAACATCAGCACTGGAACAATCTGTGACGAAATGACGACGCTTGTAAGCAAACACAGAGTTGCCAATATATAGCAGCAACAACATGTGAACATTGACTCATGCAATTGCTGTGTGGCCCAACTTTATATTTAAAAACGATGTTTGACACTTTGTAAGTTACACTAATCAGAAGCACTTGCAAAGCGCCATCAAAGTGTTTAAGTGTTTTGTTTTTTTTTAAATCTGTTCATTAAAGAGTGACGCAGATTTTCACGGAAAAAGTTCTTACGAGCTCCGACGTGGAAGCGCAAAAAACTTAGAACTCTTTATGTGTGTGTGTATGCTTTTTAAAAAAATACGAATGATTTTGCTTCGAATAAAATTTCGGAAAGCATTTTTCATTCTCGTCACAATATCGTTATATGGGTATTTCATAAGGCGAAAATGGTTTTCAACTTGGAAGATGTGTAATTTTTATTTCACAAGTTACTCTAATTCGCATAAAAGATGCAACGCTTATATTTCCTCCTCACCTTGGAAACTTGTTATTCTCATTTTCCAATCCCAGTGGTATCTTTTTTTAACTTGAAAGCTATCCCAAGTTATGTGTCTGACTTTATGAGATCGAGATAGTGGATTTGGGGTTTTATATGATTATTATAAAAAGTGTTAGGTATCCGTAAAGTAGCGAAAAGGCGCTTGCATATGAGCGCCCAAAACTTATTAATTAGTGCGCTTGTACGTTTCGGACGTCACTGCTGTTTCAAATATTCTGTCGCTTTCTCTTTCATTCAGTTGAACGCTTTTTTTTTTCGGCTTTTCCACCAAACGCTTCACTCGTTCAACTCATTTTCGCGTCGTTCCACCTTCATGCTATCTCTGGACATTGAGATATTAAAAACGGGATCCTCAGAACTATTCGCCCCTTTCATTCATTCATCATGAGTTTTCCACTCCCTTTCACTCTCCCAAACACTTGAAAGGAGACCGAGATGCATTCCCCTATAAATTTATTTCTATAAACGTTTCTTTTGAAATCTTTGAAAAGCAAATAATAATAGCAAGCTACAAAAAAGAAGTTTGCTTCATTAACGAAAGAATAGCAAACAGTCATTTATGTCTCAAACGCAGTCAACATTGACGATGACATCATAGTTAGGCAGTGCGGCAATGTTGTGCGTGCGCTGCTCACTGATAGAATCGCACAGCATCACAACAACGCGTTCAAGGGGCTACTCAAAATTTTTGACTCTAAAACTTAGAGGATGGATTAGTATACAATTATTTCTTGTTCATAAATGCAGCTGATTGCTTTTGAATTTTCGATAGTATGAGGGTCTTCGCCGGGACCACAAAAAAAAAAGAATTTTCTTAACAACAAAGACATTCGTTCGAATTTATCATTTGATCAACGTAACGGCGGTGCTATCTAAGAGTGTCGAAGTACGTAAGTGATCGACGCCATTTGGCATACACAGAAGAGGAAAAGCCCGGTGGTAATTCTGCAAAAAGCGGATTGGCAATATCGGTTTGTGATTTTGTTAACCTTCCGCAATGTGCGTACTATGAGTTGTAAGTTCAATCGGTGTTAAAAATTTAGATTTTTTTGCGTTACTGTACAATGCAAAGTATATCGATACTTTTCGTTGCGAGACAAATTGATCGATCTGCTTTCTACATACGTTGGACATCGATTGTTTCCTGTACAGGGTAAAACAACTTTCGTACTACGGTGGAACAAAGTATTAGGTGTTTGCCTTTTTTTGCATGAAATAACGTATCGAAGGTGTCAGAGTGACTTTAGAGGTCCAAACATCAGCACTGGAACAATCTGTGACGAAATGACGACGCTTGTAAGCAAACACAGAGTTGCCAATATATAGCAGCAACAACATGTGAACATTGACTCATGCAATTGCTGTGTGGCCCAACTTTATATTTAAAAACGATGTTTGACACTTTGTAAGTTACACTAATCAGAAGCACTTGCAAAGCGCCATCAAAGTGTTTAAGTGTTTTGTTTTTTTTAAAATCTGTTCATTAAAGAGTGACGCAGATTTTCACGGAAAAAGTTCTTACGAGCTCCGACGTGGAAGCGCAAAAAACTTAGAACTCTTTATGTGTGTGTGTATGCTTTTTAAAAAAATACGAATGATTTTGCTTCGAATAAAATTTCGGAAAGCATTTTTCATTCTCGTCACAATATCGTTATATGGGTATTTCATAAGGCGAAAATGGTTTTCAACTTGGAAGATGTGTAATTTTTATTTCACAAGTTACTCTAATTCGCATAAAAGATGCAACGCTTATATTTCCTCCTCACCTTGGAAACTTGTTATTCTCATTTTCCAATCCCAGTGGTATCTTTTTTTAACTTGAAAGCTATCCCAAGTTATGTGTCTGACTTTATGAGATCGAGATAGTGGATTTGGGGTTTTATATGATTATTATAAAAAGTGTTAGGTATCCGTAAAGTAGCGAAAAGGCGCTTGCATATGAGCGCCCAAAACTTATTAATTAGTGCGCTTGTACGTTTCGGACGTCACTGCTGTTTCAAATATTCTGTCGCTTTCTCTTTCATTCAGTTGAACGCTTTTTTTTTTCGGCTTTTCCACCAAACGCTTCACTCGTTCAACTCATTTTCGCGTCGTTCCACCTTCATGCTATCTCTGGACATTGAGATATTAAAAACGGGATCCTCAGAACTATTCGCCCCTTTCATTCATTCATCATGAGTTTTCCACTCCCTTTCACTCTCCCAAACACTTGAAAGGAGACCGAGATGCATTCCCCTATAAATTTATTTCTATAAACGTTTCTTTTGAAATCTTTGAAAAGCAAATAATAATAGCAAGCTACAAAAAAGAAGTTTGCTTCATTAACGAAAGAATAGCAAACAGTCATTTATGTCTCAAACGCAGTCAACATTGACGATGACATCATAGTTAGGCAGTGCGGCAATGTTGTGCGTGCGCTGCTCACTGATAGAATCGCACAGCATCACAACAACGCGTTCAAGGGGCTACTCAAAATTTTTGACTCTAAAACTTAGAGGATGGATTAGTATACAATTATTTCTTGTTCATAAATGCAGCTGATTGCTTTTGAATTTTCGATAGTATGAGGGTCTTCGCCGGGACCACAAAAAAAAAAGAATTTTCTTAACAACAAAGACATTCGTTCGAATTTATCATTTGATCAACGTAACGGCGGTGCTATCTAAGAGTGTCGAAGTACGTAAGTGATCGACGCCATTTGGCATACACAGAAGAGGAAAAGCCCGGTGGTAATTCTGCAAAAAGCGGATTGGCAATATCGGTTTGTGATTTTGTTAACCTTCCGCAATGTGCGTACTATGAGTTGTAAGTTCAATCGGTGTTAAAAATTTAGATTTTTTTGCGTTACTGTACAATGCAAAGTATATCGATACTTTTCGTTGCGAGACAAATTGATCGATCTGCTTTCTACATACGTTGGACATCGATTGTTTCCTGTACAGGGTAAAACAACTTTCGTACTACGGTGGAACAAAGTAAAATAGAAAGAGTTGTTTTTAGAATGAAGAGGACAGTGTGCGTGCTGGCATGATGATTGGTAGCTGAAGCAGCTCTCAAGCATGCGTCAAACTTTATTTGTGATGCACCCAAACATATCACGATTCGCACCCCGCATATGTTTGAGTAGCGCTCATTGAAAGCGTTCGAAAAACTGTTCTTCACGCCACTTATCCCATCCTCTTCCAATTGCTCTCCGCCAAAATGATATACCTTGTCTGTTGTGTTCACTTTCAAATAGTGACAGTGGAGGGTAAACGTGGATGAATGCGAAGTGAATAAACAGTTACCACTGGTGTAACTAACTGTCTTCTTCATTAACATATGCAAAATAGCTTAATTAGCATATAAAAATAATTTATAAGTAATTACACCAACAATCATTTCTAAAAACGAGTATATTTGAGGAATGATGCTATTATTCGATGAGCGACTCACAGTTTTTGATTCAACGTGCTGTAACGAAATACCCTCAAATATATGAATTTTTACAGCGTCTATAAATGTCTTTAAGCGTCTGTAAAGGTTCTCAAAATTGATGGATAAAACAATTTGAAATGTTTGAAATTTTGGCTCCAAAATTTTCCACTTTAGCGTTAATGGTTTGCAGGCTGAAATTACCAGACAGACAGTCAGTCGTACTAACTAACTGAACAAATATAAGCAGACATATAGAAAGACAGACGCACACAGCCACATAGGACGTTGTCATAATGCGTAGCTCACAAACATGAATGCCAAACGGAACGGGTTGTTCGTTTATTTATTTCACAAACCTCAATTTAACAGTTTTCACTGGCCAAAATGATGTTTGAGTTTGTAACAGTATTTAATTGTTTCATCGTTGCCTCACCCCTTGCCAGGTGTAGATCAGGTCTGAAGCAAATGTTGGCTACATGTGTGTTGAACATTGCTAGAAAATGTTTGCACGAGATAGGGCGTCTAAGAACGAAGTGATGATGCAGCGAGGTGGTGACGGATGCTGAGCAACAATCGAACAATGAAAACAAGTGTGCCGGTCTCCATATCGCCTACTTCAAGCACCTGCATTGAAGCAATCCGCTAGACAAACAGATTATAATGGGACAAGAAATCGAGAAGACAACGTCAACGCCAACTTGGCTCGTTATGTTTACAGAAACCGAGCCTACAATGATCCGACTCTCAATCGATTCGCTTGTCAACTTAACCTCGCTTGTCCTTTTTTATCCGTAAATTCAAGTTATTATATTTTCCTGAATAAGGGCTCATCTCTAATAGAAACGCTTGTCGAATTAGAGCCAATTCGTGATACCTACGTTCTTTCCATAGGTATGCTATGGTCATCGAAACAGTTAAATGAGACGAAGCGAAGGAGGAAGGCAGACATTTAACGTGACATAAATGCATGCAAGTTTGACTTTCCGAAGACTTTGAAGTGTTCTTAGAACTGTTCCAATTTCGTTACGCTAATCTATCCCGTGGAGTAATGTCCCCTCTGAAGGTCGTCTTGTAACCTCTGCTTTCATCAAATGTCGTCAACGTTCACTTCCTCTTCCTAACTCGAACTTGGACCCCTCAAAAACTAGCTGGCCTTATGATCGGTTGCATGATCATGTTGTGCATTTTTGAATAGCGCGCATGCGATAAATCAGTTTTAAGGGTATTGAAGGAGAAGCGATCAAAGCATCGGAAGCATGCATGAAGAAATGAATAAGAAGGGATCGGCTAGTACCTATTAGGCTCGATTCACTCCCAATCATCGCCGTATTGAAGGTTGAGAACAGCTTCGTACACCATCATCCGCTTATGATTCTCAACCTGAATTTATATGCGCACTAACAACTCTTTTCATTTGTACTCAACAATCCAAGAAAAGCTGCTTTTCCTTTCGTTTGCGCAATCGTTTAACTCAGATGGATCTCATTAAATCTAGACTTACAATTGCACCACATTCGATACGCCTTCAAAAATGCGGCATCTCTTTATGGTGGCTTATACACCAACGCAACGTCGAGAAGGACAAATTGCATGCGCGCTAATGAGTATGCCTGCTGACTGTCGATGGGTGTATGAAAACTGTGCGGTGGTCGTGTCAAGAGCACATGCTTAGGCGGTTAGTGGACAAGCGTTCTCTGCTAAAAGATAAAGGTAAATCCATCTGCATGATATAAGCAACTACTTCATTTGCCAAAATCAACTAGGTGTTCCATACGGCACGCTAGCAGTCTTTACCAACTGAATGCAGTCGAATTTGCTTAAAGCAAGACGTCATACGGCCTCCGTGCACGATGCCATCATCTATGGCTGTTCGATCGCAAGCGTAAACCAGGGCAGACATCCTTTTTTTTTGGCTCCTGAATCTCAGAGGAAAAAAAGTGAATGCATAAAGCAATACTTCAGCTTTAGATCACGAACAGATTAGATCACGCAAACTTACGTTTGAGCCGTCAGTCGAAGCTGATAACTGAACGCAGAGCGTTGTTTTACTATCTGTGCAGTGGCGGCATGTAGCAGGAATACTCACTACTTTTACTGATCAACAGATCTGTCCCATAAACGCTGATTCAACTGGGACCAATCGGTCGAACAGTTTGCTCATTTGTCGTTTCTCATTTCTCTCTATCCAATATCTTCAAGAAAAGCTCTTGCTCCTGAATCCCTAAAATCCATTTCCCCTGAACCCTTAAAATCTACTACATTTAAAAAAAATGCTAGATCCTTAAAAACAGAGAAGACTTAAAGCCATTTGGCATACATGACATCCATTCGTCAAAGTGAAGTCTGACATTCGGTAAGAGGCATGAAATTTTCAGCGAGGCTGTGATGTCAAACCTTTTATACTAAGTACGGTAAACTGCATTAGGAAGTAAAATTGTTAGCGAAAAACTTGTCTAGAGGAATCCAAAGAATTTTACAGACTGCCTAAGTGTTAGAATGCAATTGGTTTACGTTCACAAATCCCGGCAACTGGTGCTCGTAGATGACTGCATGAATGACAGGAACATTATAGCAACGCATACCATTTGCTCACGTCTATGCATTCGCATGAGCGCACCTCTACAACACACCACCCACATAATGTGCATTGCCGCACATCGATGCACAACACCGATATGAAGCCATTGCTGAGAACATAACGTCACCATTCAGTTTGTTTTCCAGCCTTTCCTAACGTTTGGCTCGTATGACGGGNNNGGGGGAGCACTGAAAAATTCACTCTACTGAGCAGCTAATGTGAAGTGAACGTTTCACTATATTTCAATTTAATTACGCTTCAATGGACAACCCAGTCGATTTTAACATGCTCATTTAAATTCCGGGTCGGCATATTTTTTCAGTTGTTGAGTGCCCATATCTCCTCATCCAAGAAAAGATTTGCATATATGAAAGGTGAAATTTAAAGCCGTTTAGGGATCTATACTATATTCCTCTATCTGAGTTTGTGGGTGCAGCTTTATGAGAGCGCATGAAAAAGTTATACAAAAGAAACTTCAGTTGTAGGTATTGAAAGCGCACGAAACAGTTATACCCGAAAGCCAGCAAAGAATTTGCACATAATGGATTAAGTTACTGTACAAGCTGATCAGCTTCGAAGTTATGCTGTCCATCTCACTTTTGGAGTTTTGGATTCAACTAAAGCAACTTTTATTTTAAAAGGAAACAGGCATACGTACAAATCGCAAAGTTAAGGCAAGTTTTTTTGTGGCAACCTCACTCGATCGCTTCCTCTGTCGAGTTCGCACACAAAGAACGGACATATGGCAGAAATACATTAACGTCTACATTTGTTATATTTCTTATATAATGTGCCATATATGTTATGTCTTATGTTATGCGTCTTATGCCATGTTTGTTTTATGTTATTTTTGTTATGTTATGCATCTTACGCCGAGTATCGTGCTTATGGATGAAGAAGAGAATTACGAGAGCATCCAACGCATATTATACTGCTCGATAACAGTGCCTGCAGCATGCCTCGCTGCTTCTCAATTTTAATTAATTGCATGACGGAAACAAAAGATTTGAAAAAGTTTTGAGGACTGCAAGTTGTCGCCAGTTCCATCTTCCCTTCCTCGCATACTTCTTATTCACTTTCCTCATCTTTTCGTTTAGTGCAGCTTTCCCTTTGGCTGTTTTTCGCATGGCTACGTTAGCCATAATGAAATTAGTAGAAAACAATATAACCACCTTCAGTGCAGCTAGTTGGAAGAAAAGTGCAAGGTGGCCAGAACGACTGTATGAACTAAGTTTAAAAAGCCGATTTCCTCCCTGACCTTACACGAACCGCACTATGGTATTCACTACCGCCCGCAGGTGTGGTACTTCACTGCACCAAACTTGTCCTTGACAAAGGAAAGAGGCTAGTTTGACTAATCGAGTAAGCATAATCTGTGCTGGTTCCAAGAATGGGATTGATCGATCACTCGAACATCTTCCCTCTCCTTGCATTCTTTTCGTCGCCTCTTCGAAGCAAGCGGCTCATCATTTATCTCATTTAGCGGCCACCTAAACGCTCTCATTGTACACGGCGTTGAGGTCAAAGGTCATCAGCAATGTAGTCAATATAGACGTCAATGCAAGCAAGCAGCAGCAAATTGAGTCGCAATCAATGCCACAATAGAATCACCCATTCTTCACAACTCTCACACTTTATTCCGTGAGAACGCAAACAGCACATACCATTCCTTTGCACACTTTTTAACTGTGTTTCCCTCTTCAAGTGATCTATCCGCCCGCCGTCGTTACGCGATAGCTGTATCGGTGGGCCGCACACGCCGATATATATTGAAATAACTGATATTGGTAACAGATTGCAAGGTGCGCGCCTCATTAGCAATTTTCAAATATCACATCTCTCAACGCTGTCGAAAAAGAAAGCAAAAAAAATGTAGGATTTTTCAGCACTTCCGCACTCAGCAATCAATTTCTCCTATGTATTGAACAGCTCTATTTGCTAGAAAAAAAACGGCTGATATACCTCAAATTGTTCGGATTGCTCAAACAGCAAATTGAGCACTTCTAAGATGATACAATTTTTCTCAGCGCAATTTTTGAGTTAATGTTGATGTGAAATGGAAGTTTGCGATAAATTCCGAGTAAAATAACGATACTTTACATTTTAATGACCCCGCTTCCGAATGTCATAAATTAGTTGAAGCACTGTTTCGTAAAATATACTTGCAGAAAAATTCAAAAAACTTTCCAAAGTATTGTATATTTGAATGCGAATTGAGTAACAAATCGTCACACCAAAATGATGCTTATCGATATGAATGAGTCCTTCGATTGTCCAACAAATGCTATGCCCAAGGAACGCAAGAGATCTAAGTTTAGTTGCATCTGTCGAAGATGCTCTTATACAGTTAGGCTAGAGTTGCATCTGTCGAAGATGCTCTTATACAGTTAGGCTACCTTAGCCATAAAGATGTACACATTATCGAATATTTGCAGAGCTTAGCAGCGATGGAAAGAAAACGGTATTCTGAGAGACTCTGAGGGCACATACTAAATCGAGGTTGGAGTTGTATGGAAACGGCTATCAGCTCTTATTTTTAAAGCGAAGAAATATCCACTTTATTGACAAGTTTTGCTTTTGTTTTCGGTTGCTATGAGATGAACAGCAGCAGAAGTACTTCGAAACACTGTCCATTTCATGGTGGCCTTTCCGGCTGTTTGACTCTCAGGAAGCAGAAGGAAAAAGCTGTTTTTTAAATAAAGAAGCCATCTTCTGGATGTGAGATGCACGCATCTCTCATGTTGTGCCCGTAAAGATGTTGCAGCGGTGGGGGGCCTTTTAACGATAACGGGTTGCCTCGATAATGTCAATGAGATGCTTTTGTCTCATGAACGCCGCTCATGCAGTCAAAAGGGTATATGATCGATCTTGATCGATCTCAACTGAATGAACGATTTCAAGCCGATGCAGCCGAAGTCGATTATTGATTGGCTGCATAGTTATTCTTATGAAACACGTTTGATCGACATGGACATCAAAGGAGACGAGGTGCTCTGATTTGCGAAAAATATGATCACAAGAAAGCGCGACACCAGACCACCAACGTTCATTTTCTTCTGAAGCATCGAATCCATGCGCATTCCGTGAAGACAACGCAACAATGTCAAAAATAAGCTCCAAGATTTCTAGCAATTGCTAAATTACAAAGAACGTATCTGCGGCCACGGTATGTGTAAACATCTGGACAAGGAGTGCAACTTTCGGGGATTCGCATACTTTATTGGCACTACGGTCCCTCTATACATTCGTTTGTATTGAATTTTGGAGAACCGAAGTTTGAAAATCTTAGGAAGCTAGCTCCCCGTAGCCCTTACACCCTGCCCCCTCCATCCCTTGCAAAGCCCAAGAATGGAAGCCACTGCATTTTTTATATACTTTCATGACAGCTGAGGATCGCCGCGTCGCACCATCTATTGGCTGAGTTCTCAGATTAGCATAAGCCGGTCCGCGGATCAATCAGAAGACGCTAAACCAGTGCTCGTTTCATATCTTATGGAATGCGCGCGGCGCGGTATGGAAGGACGACAGATTGGCTGTGAGAATCATATCGTGGCGATGTCCCGAGGGTATTTGATTAATGCGAGCTACTGATCAGCGTGGACTTGGAAGACACAAGCTCTGAAAACCGCTATCTGCCTTTACTTCGAATTCCTTATTTATGAGAGAAACCGATCGTCATACACACTAGAAGCTTCAGTAAACAATTTAGCATAGCGAATGATCATCATGCACACTTAAAAAATCTATTCGGTCAGACCGCTGCCGTTTCAAATATCCGCATCACAAGCACGCTGGACTTTTGTAAGAGCACTGGCTGCTTTCTCCTTTGCACAGACAATCATCAAGAAAACTGTTGTTTGAAATCGCCTTAGCAACAACTGACGCAAGTAGCCATCTCAGTTGCAATCAATGATGTCATCGACAAAAAATATCTTTTAATTTGATATGCAAAAGTTCGATTTCAAAAGTGCTAATGAGGCTGCCAATAAAGCCACTAACGCAAGAAACAGCTCTTGCGTTCGACTTGCTCATATGATCGTTCACTGTCTGAAGGAAACGGCGTTTGTCGTTCAAAATTGAACAGTGTTCTTTAAATATCGAAGAAGTCACTTGTCTCAGCCAAAATAGAATCTAGGCAGAAAAGTTGACCTGAATAACCAATGTGTTGTTGGAACAGTTTCCGTCAGTTTCAGGCTGTACGCATTCACCGTTTTGTTTAACTAGAGTATTTTTACCGCGAAAATTTCGCAACGTTGAAACTGAGTATGAAAGCTTGGTCATCTGGACCTTAGTAAGCAAAATTCAAGTTTTCAGACCAGCTTCATGGCAGCGATGCAACGTTCGATGTCCCCATATGAATTTTCCACAGTATAAACAGCATAAATGCCTTGGTCTTAATTCTCGAGAAAAATTAAAATTCAACGCATAAATATAACCATCACTGGATTTGTCTAAAATGAACATTTTCATCACCTTTACAGCACAGGATATCAAAAAAGTACAGAATCGGCCGTGATCTGGCGGCTTAAACGAGACACATCAACCTCAAACTAAGCAACCCAACTTAACCAGTACTTATTGTAAATTGCAGTGAGTGATAAAAGTGGAAAGATCACGGGTCCCTTTCGATCGGCTAGATGATCGATCGTGGGGACGATGATTCGTGATTTGTGATTCATGATTCTTGATTCGTGAAATGATTCGTGATTCAGAGGCATTGATGATAGCATCTCCATTCGTTATTCAGTAAAAGTCGGTTCGCCGGCAAAGTTTTTGTGACAAACACTGGCGTACGAAACAGAGTGAGAGTGAAGGCGCTGGGTTATGAGGATCATAGCACTCTCCCAAAGGGCACATTTAGGGAGAAACTTTTTAATGGTTTAGCGAAAGATTATTGTTTTTAAAAACTATAAATACTACTACTTCCAAGAAAAAAAGCGAATCAAGTTCTTTCTGCATTTGTTCAATCTTTCCCTTTCCCTTTTTCCTCTGAACGCTCCTTTTTGTCTATCGTTTTGTTAAGCCATTTAGGCCCATATTTATTCTCCCAATCTTTTGGCAGTCCGCAGTACGACATAATAGTAAGAGCGACTGCTGAAGCAATTGTCGTCTACAACGAGATCAGCTAAGCGTAGGTGGCGAAAAGTTTTTCGAGCCAAATATACAGCCAACTTACCGCTCATTTTTGAGAAATGAGCTGCAATTTGATAACAGCGCCCTTTGGACAAAATCGAGACGCTGCTCGCCAGGTCGTTCTCGAAACGTATACATATAGAACCACTGGCGTAGTAATCAATCGAGGAGGTTCTAGGTTTATACCCTCCACCCCACCCTCCACCCCAC
>JPKZ01003109.1:464395-479069 GCA_000803305.1 Toxocara canis | reverse complement strand
CTTCTTTCAGTATAAGCGTGCGCATGCGGCACCCTGTGCACTGTAGTGTTTAAATCAGGTCAAGGCTTGAATGGAGGCTCCGTTGCAGTCGAGCATGCTATTCAGTTGCGAGATTCCATCTGTTCAGTCAGTATTTTAGTATTCTAATATATCGCCGTTTTCGATCATCACAAAATATAATTGCCTTATAGATGTCGGGCTGACCGCTGAGTTCGCTGCGAGTATTTGCATCACTCCATTTTGTGTGTAAAGAAGCACATGGAACAGTGTGCAGTTCCACAAAAAAAAATACTGAGGTCCAGAACTTCACAAAAAAAGTGTCGAAGTGACGCTATTTAAAAAGGTTAATTCGCCAAAATTTAAAAGGAATTGTGTTTCAGCAAGGACTGAACGATAGTGCGTGTGTGTTGACCGCTCTATAAAACAACTATCGCAGAAGACCTCTAAATGAACCAAGTACAAACAAAAACAATGGTGTTATAGAGCGGTAGAGCGCTGTAGCGTTCGTTGGAAGCGTAGAAAAGAAGGCTCTTAAACCGCTCTTGTACCTATTCCATCCCATACTCGATACACCACTTCAGTGACGTGTAACGACTGAAGTTGGCGACTTTCGTTGCCTGTAACCTATCCGACCATGACTTCTTTTGTCCAGTGTTCCTGACTCTCCAAATTGGATACGATTCGTTGTGGACTGCAGAAATGGAAGACTTGACAACGGCGGATAAGTCATCTGCAAGGAGTAAATGGAGACCTGAAAAGACAAACGGGACGTGCATAGAAACCGGGACAACTTTAAACTCCATGCCTCATCAAATCGAGGAATCAATCAGTGAGTGGTAAATTCAGTCGACCACCATCGCCATCAGTTACGCTGGAGATCGAAATTTGCCATTCGATTTGTATCATCAACTGCGGGTCGGATATCGTTCGAGTTCCTCGATTTCTTCAACGCAGTGTTGACCTTTTTCTTGGCTCTAACCCTGACCTTTTTATGAGTCATATATCAGCTCGGCGCTGATCGTTTCCTTATTGACATCAGTTTCATCCGCAATCTTTCCTTTTCTTAAGTAGTCGGCTAAAATTTCCACCACGCCTATTCCTTTCCTTGTTCCATTCCAATTAATGCTTCTAACGCTTATCAATCGTATTTATGGCACCATACAATCCGGTTGGTCAGCATCTCAGGCCATTTTGCGGCTATTTGTTGTATAGATGATGACGAGGAAAGTGATCAAAATGGCGATCAGCTACCGGCAAACGACGACGATGGTAAACAACCATCAACCGTATTGAGTGAACCGAATGTTATCAAATCGAAAAGGATGGTATCGGACGACAACGGTTTTGTTACCGACAAGTGTCGTCCAACAACAAAAGGCAATCGGCGAACAAATATCGCGTCGGAGGTTTGTGAAACGGGTGACAAAGCAGCATTCACGAAACGACGCTCCCAGTCGCCGAATATGTTATTCGATCACGAAAGCGATGGATCCGGAGATGTGGAGGATATGGATTTGGAAGATTTGGTGGTTCGAGACGAATGCAGCTCAGTCGAAGGAGAAGGCGAGTTTTGCTTTTTTTTTTAAAAAAAAATCTCGACGAGATGGTATAATTTCAACTGCTTTACGATGGGCTAGTGTTAGCATGGAGAATTTTAGGAAATGATGCGATCGGGGGGCGATTTCGGTCGGAAATTAATCGGATGACTCGTGAAAAGGTTATTGTGAAATCGTCGGGGAGGTGTTGGAGAGGGTAGGGGAATAGGCAGGAGCGGGAAACCCGTTAAGAAAAGTGAAGAAAAATGTCTTTTTTTAATTGGTGAACAAGTTGGGATAAGAACGACGGAAGGAAAGCGATAGGGGAAGATTTGTTACCTTAAAATTCATCTTTTTTTTTTTCCTCTTCTGACTTCTGGCCATTTTTTAAAATTTTTAAACGAACTTGAGGCAGATGGGAATTATGTTACATATATATGAGCTTACCGTCATTCAGTTTTCGAAGTCCGCGCTCTCACATTCCGGGGCTGCATCAGTTTTGAGACAGCACTTTCTAATTACCAATTCTCACGTCCTCCACCCCCCCCCCCTTCCCCCACTGCCATCTTTTTTCAACGGTTTTATCTCGAAATAGGGCCTCACAGTGCAACTGTTGACCTCATTGTGGAGGTGGTGGGAGGGAGAGAGTAAGCTCATTGATGATCTCAGCCAACAGTTTTGGCACATACTATTATGCATAAATTTGTACCCATCGTTCCACCCAACACACCACAATGCAAATATAAGCATATCATAAGGAGTGTGGCGTGCGTAGTTGCTAGCTCCTCTTGCCTACACCTAATGTTTCTTTGTGTTTGATTGTATTAAACGTACGAAATGTGCTTCAATGTTTCGTGTGGCTACGGCCACAGTAGTCCTATTTATATTTACAGAAGAGTTGCTTCGACAGAGGCGATGCATGTCCGACAGTGAGATCCTTCGCCATACGACGGCATCTCGACCAGTTGAACGTGCTCATTCCGCATCACCGTATAAGTACAGGCGCCCAGATCCAATAATCTGTGATGGTGAGTGTAGATTTTTCTTTTGTTTTTGCCCGCTGTCTTCCATCTTTCTCCCAAACCTACCCATCACTTCCTCCCCTTCCCCCTCCCTCCTTCCCCCCTCAAAAGGTCGCTGAGTTCTAAATCATCATTTTGTTGAAATTTGGTGGTAAAAAAAAGACTACTATCTAGTAAATAGATAATTTTGTACCGTCTTCAAAGAGAAAATATTTTGGCTTGATTTGGTGTGATATTTTTAGGACGAACTGGAGTCCGACTTCCTTTTTTTTTCTGTCTAGGTTCAAATGCTTTTGAGTATTCCGGTCCTACCATTTATGTAGTTTTCGCTCTTCTTGACATACTACGTTTTTTCCCGCCCTCCGGTGCCTTTTGGTGCTGAGGCTGCGGTATGCAGTCGGATCATCTGCCTTGTTTCGGCTATGCAAATGCTTTTGTTTTGCACCACAAGGCAAAAACCTCATCTATTTCAAAGGCTGCGGTTATAAAGTTTGACGATAAGTCTGTAGCCCTTGTAGACGACAGAGTTAAGCATTTTGCCTTGTTCAACCTCATCATTCCAGGACTGCGCGACAGAGATCCTGGAACCACGTGTTTCGTGTTGTTAAGCAAATTTGGAAGAAAAGGTAATATGATAGAGAAATTTTGTTTTTGGTATATATAAGTCCACGTATGCAATTGGTCAATCGGTCAAATTTTTCTATTTCTATTTCCGATTAGGTCACGGGGGAACTTGAAAGGATGAAAATGTAGTAGGACTTCCTGCAAATTGGCCGTACTTCATATCACAAGAGCAGTTATTCATTTTTCACCTATCCCACTCACCACCTTCCCCTCTCCCACCCCTCATCCCTCACCTCAAATGGTTTCTGCCGGGCTAATTGAAAACTGCGAGCAGTGCTACATTAAGAGGATGGCTTGTTTTAGAATCGATAGAAATCGATTGTTTGATGCGGCGTGCACATTTCTTTTTGGCACGATCGTGTCGTGAAAATATTCGTCTGGCCAAAGAGAGATCTTTTTGGACGACAAGTCCACGGATTGAGCAAACCCTTGGCGAATCGTTTATGAAGGCATCGGCAGTCATACTCGTTTTCATTGAGAAAGGAGCCGATCACTTTGCTGGTACTGTTTTTTTTTTCACTTTGACACGGATGGGGGAGGCAAAAATAAATTGCGTTAGAATCGACCAAGAGGAAGAGTTATGTCATTTTGGTGGAAATGGCAGCAGTTTTGCAGCCGCTGCTCTTTCACCGTTTTTATTTGCGGAACGGGCAAAGATAAACGGATAATTTGCGTTTCTTTTTTAGTAAAGGGCTGCGCTCTTTTCATCGAGTAAGTCTTATTTTTCTTACAATTCGCTGCAGCTATCGATTAGCACAATTCTGTGAAAATCATTTAATAAGCTTCTCGTAAGTCTTTTTTTTTCTGGAAAGTTGCGCATGTTGTAATTCAATGGCACTTGCTGTAAATGTTTTTCATAGGTTGATTACGACATCTGCGAGGAGCTCTCAAATGGTAGTGCATCAAACTTCAAAGGGGGAGCTGCAATCACAAAATGCACTCAGCAAACTCATTCATGCTCATTGGCTGTTTTCATTTCATTTCACTGGTTCACTTAGCAACATTCATTTAGCAGTATTCACTTAGCAAAATTCGAAAGAAATTTCATTGGCAAACTTATCCATGCTAATTTTACGGGCAACAATATTGGGGTTATCAAAGGGGTTTGGAATGGTGAATTTCACCGGGTCAGCTGAGTGCACGGGACCAGTGAATGTGGAGATCAAGGAATCCAGAAATAGTTTGGTTTAAGGCATCGAAATAACGCATTCCTTTTCACTTCTCCGCACCCCTTATCTTGCATTCCTCGTCCATCCGAAGTTATGAGTTGTTTAGGTTGGAGTTATTCTGTAAATCGTATCTTCGTTATCTTTTGTAGCGTAATATATGGGCAGTTAGGCGCTCATCATCGTTATGTGAATAATATTACAGGTTTTGCGAAAATGTGCTCAAAAGCGCTGTATAGAGGGCAACCAGCATTGTGCTGGAAGGAGTTCAACGGTGGTGGTAATATCAAGTTGCAGTGGATCTCACGATGCACGTTACCGATAACGGCCACGAAACATCTCAAGAACTCACTGAATCATGGTTGATTTTTGCATTGCGATTTTTTGTCGTTTAGATATTAGTTCCCTGATGGGGAGTTCTCAAAAGCCTGAAATTGGGAGTGGAGGAGGGAGTGGGGAAGAGGAGGAAAGAAAGACGGTTTACGTTTGTGATTTTGATATCCAAGATATAAAGTGAACGTCTTCCCTGTTTTGTTCTGGTGAAGGTTTCATGCCAGTTTTATAGAAATAAGCCAATTGATGAAGTTACTAATTTTAGGGAAAGCAGTATACGCAGGCGTTGATGGTTCGAAAATTCAACGTACTACCGGGCAGCAACTATGCAGTTTGTTTCCGATAGATGAAAGTATCGATCTGAGCACGTTAAGGGTGACAAGGGGTAAGAAGAGGGTCCACAGAAGAGGATACTCGTCAAAGAGGAGACGAAAATCCGAGTTACCGTCACTTCTCGACAGACCGATCAGCTTCACTCAGTTCAAACGGGCAAAGAGGTTTATACATTGATGCTTTCTTCTCCATCCGGGCAGTGTAGAATTTGAGCTTGCCAGCGGGAGAGGCGAGAAAGGAGCAGATTTTGAGAGGAGAAATTGGACTCATGGAGAGGATGGGGAACTTGTGAGAACTGCCATATCCAGAGGGGAGGCTAAATTCGAGGGTATTCTGAATGAAATGGGTGTGTCGAAAGAGGATTTATATGGTGAGTTGGGTATGATTTTATGCGAAATGGCGCATCTAAAAAGGGAACCGGAGGGCCGATTGGATTCGAGGAGATAGGAACTTGTGATTCTCATTTCCAGAAAGGAGGATTTGCATTCGAACAGTTGAGCAATTGAGGAGACCCCAATTGAGATTGGGCTGATGAACTTAAGACGTGCCCATTTAACGAGCTCGATCCTAATGTTTGTCTTTGGTAGGATATGACGACATTTTTAAAGGAACTTGACGGCGGAAGAGAGATGGGAGAACGATGCTTTGAACTTTATGTATTCCTCGTCATTCTCGTATAAGGGACATTCGACTCATAAAATGAGTTTCGAAGATGCAGTACGTTGAACATTTTATTCAATTCATATTATACATATGCCCCTCCACCCCTTCCAGTTCAACTCAAGATAGTTGCAAAATCATAAACCGGCACACTTTCATTCCCTCTTTCCCCCTCCCGTCCCCCTTCCCTACCTCCATTCCCTCTCCTTCCCTTCCCCTGCTCTTCCATGAGCTTGCTTGCAATTCTGACAAGGGGAAGTATTGCGGTGGGTTTTTTGCGGAGTTTTTTCGTTTTAGTACCATGCTTGAAGTATTTTTCAGATTTTATTTTTAAGCACAATTATAGTTTTCTTCGACTGTTTTAAGTGTGGTGCGAAAATTGTCCTTAAAAAGATTTTGGCTCAGTAAAGAATTTTGGGAGAGAAAACTGAATTTTGTAGGAGTTTCTTCTCTTTTTTTTAAAATGACTTTTTAAAGAAGTAAAGGTATACCGTTTTATCAGTGTCATTCATTTTATATGATAAGTAAATAAATAAATGAACCGATATCGAGGAAAACCTGAAAAAATGCTGTTATCAACGGCACTTAGTTGCGCTATCGCTGATCTCGTTTACTGAACGTTTCCATATCGTATATCATAACCAAACACATCTTTCTTGGCGAAAATCGTTTAGTTGAAAGTTATTTGAAAGCATTTATAAATTCTGCAAGTGGAATTTTAAAGTGCGGTGCGTTTTGTTAGAAAAATAGGAGGTTGTACTCTTTTCAATGTAAAAAAGATTTCATTTTTCCGTGAAGAAAAAGCAACCAAAATTGTTGCTTTGTTTTAATATTTATCACTTTTTGCTCTTTTTTTTTCAAACGGAATACGCTACGAATATCATCGAACTTTTTGCAGCTTCAATACGAGCTATATCGGCCGATGCCATTAATGGATCTAGCGGTAGACTATCCTTTATCAACGTCATCATCGTCAAGGCGCAAATCGCATTCTCGCAGCGAACGCGATCGTGAATGGCGTGATCGAGATCGAGATCGTATGCATCGTATCTCACCATCGCGTCGGCATTCGCCGGTGCTTAATGCTCATTTGCACAGGTTATTTTTACCAGAATCCCTTCTTGATTGTTTACGTTTTAATATAATCGCATGGGATGCTATGGGGCAATAGTTTGTAAAATGATTAACCAGTACGTTTAATGCTTTTCACCTTCAGGGATAGCAACAGCAAGATGTCATCTCATGACAGAAAGAGCTCACATGAACGAAAGCATACGGAAAGGAAACGTCATGCAGAACGGACTCCACCTAGGCGAAGGGAATCTCCGAGAAGGATTAATGCAGTTGAAAAGCACCACAAAAGCTCGAGTTCACGCTCGTACCTGAGAGAGAGGGAACGAGAAGGACATCGAGAAAGTAGACACGAGATTGGTGAAAAGAAGACGAAACGGCGAAGGTGATGGTTATTACGAATTCTGATATTGGGCTGAGGGGGTAACATACTTAAGGAGCGCTGCCGTTTGAGGTAGACTAGGCGCAGCTGAATTTGTCTACAAACTTGCAAGCTGCTGGGAAAGAACAAAAAGAGTAAACACTGGAAGATGGAAAAAAGGGAAGAATATTGATGTCGGCCATGGGATGCCTCATAATAAATCCATTTTTGCAAATAGGGGAACATACGAGGGCGTCGGAAGTTGAGAGAGGTGAGGGCGAGAGAGGGAAGAGTGCCTTCATGTGGACGGCAAAAATTGGCCGACGGGGGGGGGGGGGGGGAAGGAGGTGTTTGCAACTAAGTTTAACGATGGAGGTGTTTGCAACTAAGTTTAACGATGAACTGGTTAGCTGTAGCTTTCACGAGATTTGTGATTGCGTTCAATCGGCAACTTCACTTGTGACCTAATATCTATTTATCGAAAAGTACAACGTTCCCGCATTTATTTAGACAGTTCATTTCAAAGGCAGATGGTGTTCGTAGTTATATAAACGGGCGATGACATATGTTTTTGGTGATCGAAGACGTTCAGCTCAACTTGAGGTCGAAATTTGGATTTCTTTTTTTTTTGGGGGGGGGAGTTTGTATCAGTTTCGTAATCTTTTTTCGGAAAAGTACGTACCAAAATTTTTCAGATATGTAAACGTTTTAAAATTTTCTGTAATGTGGATGTGTTAGAGCTTCCTAGAATACACGTTTTAAAATTCATGTGCGTTCTGTTTTTCAAACAAAAAACGGGATTTTCCGAAAGTATAGATGTTAAAATTCCAGATTTTTTTCGTAAACCTTTTTGAAGCGTACGATAGAAAGGGATCAACTTAATGTAGTTATTATTGTCTACAACCAAAAGAATGCGCTGAAGCTTTTGTTTTTTTTTTTTAACGTGTTGATTTACGAATTTAGACACATGAGGATTTGTAAGCTTTGTTGGGTAGATCGAGAATAAGTATCACTGAGTGATTTGATTGCAAGCGTTGGCTTAGGCGAAATTCTAGTCCTCAATGTTTTGATTTAAACGGTAACTACCATACATCGTCGAATTTAATCTTTTTTATCAGTAGAGTTCTTCAAATGGATTCAGATCCACGTCTGAAGATGAGAGTTCACAGGAGAGTTTCTCAGATTCAGTTGCACCCGCAAATTCAAAACACCCTTTGCCCGTCCTCGTTTCGACGCAACATTTCGTAGAAATTTTCCCTAAATTCGGTTCCCTAAATTTTGTTTTTCATTTGGACATCTCAGCTTACGCAAATAGTCACATCAACCTGTACCCCTCTCCCCCTCCTTTTTTTTTTTCAGTGGAGCTTTTCTTTGGTCATTTTTAATTAAGTTAATTTATCATCGTGATGTTGACAATTTCTAGGGAATGAACGAAATTGTCGGACCATTATATTACGTATTTGCGAACGATTCGGATCAGGAATGGACCGAGTTTGCCGAACCAGACACATATTATTGTTTTCAGTTGTTAATGAGCGAAATTAAGGACAATTTCATCAAAACACTGGATAATTCAAATTGTGGAATTGGTTTGTTTCGAACTTTTTTTAAAATTTCATCCTACCAGCCAAAGACCAAACAGCCAGTCACTATGGTTTTTTTATTGTTGCGCAATTTCTGTTTGCCGTATTTGTTTAGGTTTGGCATCGGTTCATTTTTGCGCATTAAGATAGAAAATTATTTGTGAGTGATTCTCGTTATTGTTCGCTTGATGAATGTTTTATGTGATGTTTAGCTTTTTTTAATAGTTTTTAGTCGATGGCAAAACATAGGCTAGATAATGTGTTTGAGATGCGGCAGTAGAGTTTATAAATCGTCACAATTAAAGTCGTTTAAAAGGAATTAATTGCATTTGCCAATCATTTATAGGGAATGGTTTATTTTATGTAGAACGAACGAAATCACCATGCGAGAGATAGGCGAGCACTACTTTGTAATATCTTTACCGATTTATGTTTGTCACATTTATGCGCCAATCCTGATATTTCTTATCTATTTTGTTCATTTCGTTGTGGTAGACACCTGCAGCTACTCCATTGTGTCGTGTTACATATTTCACTTATGAGATCGATGGCATACAACAGCATCTTTGCCACGTGGGCAACTCCCTGCTCAAGACTCTACAGTTTGAAGACTGGGATTTTGGTGAAAACGTTTGGCGATGTATGGTTGGCAGTTACTGTTCCGAAAAGTTGAGTAACACTTGAATGTGGTCCCCTCTCTTCTATTATCCCAAATTTCTCTTACAAGACTTACATGTGCATAATTGGTTACTTTGTTGGTTACTTTCAGTTGGAGGGAAGGGGTAGCTGTAGTTATTTTATATGTGATACCTTATGTGTTTTCTTCTCAATAGTAGTCCAATGGAGTGATGAGTTGCAGCCTTGATTGTGGCACTGGCCTGTACTCAACTAAAGGCGTGTATACCATATCGAATCAGCTCGAGATGAAGGAAAACGGAAAGTTGATTTCCAGTGCTCGCTGTTCCTAGGTTTCAAAATAGTTTCAGAATGGTTGATGGCCCAATTTCACGAGCGTTTACGTATCTACGATCCTGAACTGCATGAGCATTTGGTGGTCCGTTTGTCCATAAAGCCACCGTTCTACGCATTTCGTTGGCTGTCGTTACTTCTCTCACAAGAATTCCCTCTTCCAGGTTGGTTATTTATCTGCACACCAAAAAACTCCTTGCTCATTCCCACGTGCTGAAATCATCCCTATATTGTTTAGCTTTCCCGTATTTAATGGTGACCATTGCGATAATTAATTGGATTTTCTTCAAGCAATTTTGCAAACATTTTCTGCTCTTTATTTACCTGAGCAGTAATTAATGATTTTGGTTGAGACTGCTTAAAAATATGATATCCTCGGCAGACGTGGGTATGTCGCAACTCATTTATGACCTTTTTTAACGCGTATGTATGAAGGCTTAGTTTTTTTGCGTACGCATATTTTTCGATTTTTCTGCTCATACGACGACAAAGTTGTCTGCTATTTCAACAAGTTTCATGTCAGTCAACTTTTTCGCGTCTTTCCAATCTAAAGTTTATCGCTATGGCGCGATCTTGGAGGAAAAGGTTCTTCATTTTTCTTTTTGCTTGTTTTAGCCAAATGTCTCAGACCTGTGCACCAACACCTATTCCATTTGGTGGTTTAGTAAAAGATGCTCACGTATAACCCTTGATGGGATAGTTAAACTGTGTGTATACCTGCACATTGTTCAAAATGTTTTTAAACATTGTCGCTTTATCGATTGATCTTTTCAAATGTTTGTGCATCTTCTTTTTCTGTCAATAAGAGTGGGCGGCCATAAATTAGAATGGCTGTATTCATTCATTTGATTTGTCGGTTGAAATGAATTTATTCATTTAACTTGCTTCATAATTTGTATATAACCATCGTATGTCGAACAAATTGCAGATGTGATAACAATATGGGATTCGTTGTTCGCTTCATCTGATCGACTTGATCTTCTGCAGTGGATTTGTCTAGCGATGATCGAGAGGGAGCGTAATGCACTGTTGGCTGGCGACTTCAGTTCATCTCTCAGACTACTTCAGGTTAACGATCATATTTTTGCTAATTGGAGGGGGGGGGGGGGGGGAAGGAGGTGTTTGCAACTAAGTTTAACGATGGAGGTGTTTGCAACTAAGTTTAACGATGAACTGGTTAGCTGTAGCTTTCACGAGATTTGTGATTGCGTTCAATCGGCAACTTCACTTGTGACCTAATATCTATTTATCGAAAAGTACAACGTTCCCGCATTTATTTAGACAGTTCATTTCAAAGGCAGATGGTGTTCGTAGTTATATAAACGGGCGATGACATATGTTTTTGGTGATCGAAGACGTTCAGCTCAACTTGAGGTCGAAATTTGGATTTCTTTTTTTTTTGGGGGGGGGGGGGTTTGTATCAGTTTCGTAATCTTTTTTCGGAAAAGTACGTACCAAAATTTTTCAGATATGTAAACGTTTTAAAATTTTCTGTAATGTGGATGTGTTAGAGCTTCCTAGAATACACGTTTTAAAATTCATGTGCGTTCTGTTTTTCAAACAAAAAACGGGATTTTCCGAAAGTATAGATGTTAAAATTCCAGATTTTTTTCGTAAACCTTTTTGAAGCGTACGATAGAAAGGGATCAACTTAATGTAGTTATTATTGTCTACAACCAAAAGAATGCGCTGAAGCTTTTGTTTTTTTTTTTTAACGTGTTGATTTACGAATTTAGACACATGAGGATTTGTAAGCTTTGTTGGGTAGATCGAGAATAAGTATCACTGAGTGATTTGATTGCAAGCGTTGGCTTAGGCGAAATTCTAGTCCTCAATGTTTTGATTTAAACGGTAACTACCATACATCGTCGAATTTAATCTTTTTTATCAGTAGAGTTCTTCAAATGGATTCAGATCCACGTCTGAAGATGAGAGTTCACAGGAGAGTTTCTCAGATTCAGTTGCACCCGCAAATTCAAAACACCCTTTGCCCGTCCTCGTTTCGACGCAACATTTCGTAGAAATTTTCCCTAAATTCGGTTCCCTAAATTTTGTTTTTCATTTGGACATCTCAGCTTACGCAAATAGTCACATCAACCTGTACCCCTCTCCCCCTCCCCCCTTCCCCCTCTTTCGCAAACCGACGAGTTCAGTGTTGTACTGTTACGAAGTTCTTGTGATGAGCTAACATGCCACACCCCCTGGGTTATGAATTCTGGGGTTTATGGCATCCCTCTTCTGTTAGTGCTCTTCTTTTCTGTTTTATTCGGCGCGTTGTTCAAGTATTTGAAATGTGCTAACGATTATTTATTTTAAGGCGATCATAGTCACGTCATTAATGATCGTTGTAATTCGCGTGAACGGTGGATTCAACGATGCTCTGGATTGTGACAACAATGTGAAGGTCGGATTCGTTCCTGTGTTTTTTTTTCTGTTGTACATAAGCGCATTTTATCAGTTTAATAGTTTCTATTATTAGTTTAATCCGACCATGACCACACTCAGCTCTTGAACGGATGTTGTGCAGTGGGTGGTTTTTAAGTAACTTGGGTCAACGGCAGTCAAAATATAGGCAGTTGAGGAGGAGAAAGGGGGGGGGGGAAGGGGGGTTGGGGAGGTGGTGCTGATTTCATAATAGACATCAGGAAGACTGGTCTGGAGGGAAAGGACCAAAATATCAGGCTTAGTGAATTCCTGGTTGTTTTTCTTTACTGAGCTTTCTCATCAGAAGCCATCGATGTTACCCTGTACAATATAGTTGATTTTAAATGGGCTCATCCTCCTTCCTGTTTCCCTTCATCGATACTTTCCAATTTCTGAAAACAGAGGAGGGGGAGAGGGAGGGGCAAATTCCGAAGTAAGTCCACTGCGATCAGAGACAAACTCGTCCAGAAACTGGTGTTAGTAAGCTCGTTGACCAAGCTGATTTCTGCCTATATCGATGCGATCGGTCTTTTGGATAACATGCTTTGTAACGAACTGTTTTCTCATTTATTTCGTCAGAATCGTTCTTCACAATTCCTCGTCTATCCGTATTTCGAATTCATTGCAACTTTCGGTCGGTCTCCGCGAACACTGCTCTAGCAGCTTCTGTTTTAACCGACTGTTTCACTCAAAATAGAGGAAGGAAGAGGAGACAAAGATCGAAAAAATATTCACTATGTATGAGGATTGATCGTTGATGGCTGTTAACTGGTTTATAAATAGTGATATGCTGGGGGAGTTATGAACTGCTTAGACGATGGCATCCGATCGCGGTTTGCTGCATTCGCATATGAAGTGATCAGGGAAATGCTCGAAACGACAGAGGTTTGTCTGGACGGAAGTTTTCTCTTCCTGTGTTTGGTAAAACCGGTAGTTTAGATCGCTATGTTGCCAGCTGTTTGGGCAAGTTGCAGCAACTAAAACATAATTTTGCATACTTGATGGTTGGTGGGTGGTGTTCGGCGATGTGAATGTTGGGAGTCATTTGGATATCATTTCCCTAATCGTAACATTGAGGAATGGAAAGTGTTATAGCGGTTGCAGTAATTTGTTTTGGATATAGAAATATGTTATGCATTTCAATCATATTACTATCATTTCGGGAACGTCTTTTAGACGTACAGAATTACTTTCACGCAAAAATTTTAATTTTTAATTTTTTCACAAAAATTCTAAATTTTCTCAAAGCCTTCCGATTGCCGCAATATCGTCACTTTTATAGTTCGATATTATTTACGCTTGAAATTTATTCATTTGTTCTAGTTTCTTTTTGTTCTCAATGCTAATAACTCGGTGCGCTACACCATTTGTAATGCCTTACGCTTTTTTATTAATGTTCTTTCTATTTGTGAGTTCGCTAAATTGGACGCATTTGTGTTCGTCGTTTCAACGGTCGTGCATTATGGCGAACATTTCATTCCTATCACTTACTGTTTTTTCCTTTTATTTTGTGGCTCATATTGTGAAGTCTGTGATCCGTTTCTCTTTCTCTCTCTCTCCCTCCCTCTCTCTCTCTCTCTCTCCCTCTCTATCTGATTTCCCCTCTGTGCTTGTTTTCTCCCCATTGTCAATTTCCATTAAGGTAACGTGGCAGTTGTTCCATTCGATTTCAAATTCACTTCATATCTTCCAGTGTGCTTGGCGTTTGATTTTATCGACTCGCTATTTGTTTGTACAAAACAAAAAAGTGCTGTTGTTCTCAATAGTTATCTAGTAAGTGGATCGTTTTCATGATGACCTTTCTTTTTCTTTTTTTTTACCAACCTTAGCACTTCGTGCGATCGCAACTTTTCTGCATTGGCTGTGATCCGTAGCAGTTAGTGAAGCTATACTGAGAACATGTTACTGGTTAACAGTGACTGATTGATTGCCTTTGAGCAAAAAGTCATTTTTGTTTTTTTTTGGGGGGGGGGTATAGGTAGATTAGGAATAATGTATAATTTTAGGAACTACTCGGAGCTCTTTTTTTTCTTTTATTTTTGGTAACTACTCGGAGATAAATTGTTCTCTAATATTTCCGAGCTCACTATGACTGGACGATCGCCGGATTGGTTTATTATAGTTATATCGATCGTTCATTTGTAATTAACGTGATGATCCATCCGGTCGCAATACTCAGCAACACTGAATGAGGATGTGTCGAAACTTTTAAATTTGGCAACTAGACGAAGAGATATGTTGGTTGGTTGCCAGTGCATTTGCCTGCTCAGTGTATCTGTTGCGACCGTTAGTTTTATTTCATTTTCATTAACAGTGTGCAGTTTTGTTACAATTCTTCTTTGTAACAAAGATTTTGTTACAATAATCCTTTGCAACAAAATTTTTCGTTACAAATAATTTTGTAGACTAGAAATTGTTCCAGTCATATTGAATATTCTGTACAGTTGTGTTAATGGTGCCGTACCTTCTGGTTTTCTTCGACTTTTTCCACAATAAAATCGACATATGTAGCATAGAAAAGTTGTATAATTGCAATTAAGAGAACGTTCACAAATGGATGATAAGGAATCTCCCTCCTCCTCTCCCCTCCCCC
>JPKZ01003109.1:437707-449110 GCA_000803305.1 Toxocara canis | reverse complement strand
AATTTTATCACTTTTTACCAAATATGAATTTAATCACCACTTATTAAATATAAATTTTATCACTCTTTATCAAATATAAATTTTATCACTTTTTAATGTTAAATTTCTCGACGGCCGACGAGTATTTCTTTCACAGTTTTATCGGCATTTTATTCGTAATCATTTGCCGTTTGAATTCAAATTACTTAATTGGTAATTTCAATCGTTTTAACGTCAAATTCAAAGAGTTTGCGCGAATGTGCAAAATCAAAAAAAAAACCCGGAATCCCTCGAAACGGAATTCACGACCTCTCAACGTTTATTTAATTAGCCCCGTTAATGACATCTCACTTATCTGCACGATTTAGAACCCGTTCATTTTCCTCAGATTTATTTTAGCAAAGCGACCCACCCTGTTATGGGCCTCCTCTTATTCTGCCACGACGGCAAAAATAAAATTCCAACATTCTATTTTGCCAATACCACATTCGAAAAATAGTTAAATTTCACTGCAATCATAAATAACTAAGCATGGAGCCATGCCAAACATTATCCTGACAGGCATGACTTCCCCCGTTAACAATAACAACCAAATGAATTTCTTCAACGACCACACCCAAATATCTTTCAATTATTTCTCATTTAGCCATATGCTTTCTTCACGTCCCATACTATTTGCTGTCCTCAATAAACGAATTCAGTAAAGGCCCAAAAAATATGGCGTGGGACGTCCGGAAAACCGGAATGCAAACGGAGAAAAGGGACGGAAGAGGGTACAGAAGCTGATCATATATGAAGACAACATTAAAAAAACAAGCAGCATCATTCATGGAACACAACCAATAAAATTCAAAGAATCCAGAAGCTATTACTCGCCAAGCCGGTAAACTTCGTCGTCTATTAAAGTCAGCGAAACCATTAAGTGCCCCAAGATGATTCATACGATTGAGGTCAACCAAATGTAAATCACAATTTTGACCACCATAAAACAAGCAGCTCAAATACTCTTCTTCGGCTCTCGACACCAGAATGCGTGGTTCAGCCAACACCCCAGCGCTAATAACCAGCAAAACGAATGAGATCCTTGGCAAATCCGTTAAAAATTCTCCAGGTAACATAGTACAGACAGCGCTGATACTGAGACGAAATCGCCGAATTCACACCCAACGCTAAGACTGCAGCACCTCAGTAATATGCAATGAATAAACGAAGACTGAAGATCGTTATTTTGGGCGTGCCAACGATCCTTTCGAGATTCACAATGATGACCTTTACCTCAAATACACGCGTGAACAACCACTCGTAGAAACATAAAATGCAAAGCTGAACTATCCAAACAAACGACGAGCAGTCTCCACAATGCTTAGATGCATACGGAATCCTCAGTCCAGATCTTTTGAGGCGAACCTTTGTCTAAATCTTCCAAGAATATTCCCCCAGGTCTTCCAGATATCGCTGCCTTAACAGCTGCCGAAAGCACTAACACAGTTCGCCAATCCGAACCAACGAAAAAATACTTAACGAAAGACAAAAAGAATCGCAACTTCCACACTTCTGACCGGTTCGAGAGATCCACGGCTCAAAAATTCTTCACTTGTCGCGATCGCCTTGATAGCGTCAGTTATGAAGCCGACGAAGGGTTGCGTATTCTCCTTTCAAGGAATGGAACCAGTCAGCAATCAGCATCAGTGAAATACCTCTACCAGCGTTACAATTAACCTCGCACAACAACAGCGATCACAATCAGAAAAGCGCAACCTTTTTTGACGACGAGTGTGAGTGAATGAATGAATGAATGAATGAACGAGTTTTCTTATAACCGATCGGACAGAGACCTTTACGGACAAAGTAATATTTACACGCTTCCACTATTCCGTAAAATCGGCGTCGAGAACAGCGAGAATGAATTCTAGGAAAGTGGTAAAATGCCAATTAGTTAGGGCTAATCAGAAGTGCAGTACTTGTTTACTTAAAGATAACATACCATCGCAAAAGGTCGCCCAAAATTAGCGAATATTTGACAATATGTTAAAGTGCGTTTGAAAAACACTGAACTCGTTGGTTTGCCGATGAAATTTTTTAAATACAAATCGATATCAAGATCAATCGATCCTTTAAATTCACCACAATCTGGCCAATTGATAAACTTGATCATTCAGTAATTTTTGATCGGTTAAAACACGCCTATCACACCGTCCAATCAAATCTTATCGCCCCGAACGATTCAGGTCACAATGAACGAACAAATAAACTTCCACGCGGTCAATGAATGATGACTAGCAAATAAATCGCCTAAAGACGTACGCATACAACTAATAGCGCTATATTTAGTACCTGTTGGACAGCCGAACTGATGCAATTGACTCAAAGCAAAAAATCAAACGAACAAATAAAACAATCAGAAAAAAAAACAACGAACAACGTCTTACGATCTTTGCATTTGGAAGGGACCATGAACGTTTCCCCCCTTGAATGTCTTATCGCATGAAAGCATCCATAAATATTGTCAAATAAACGACTTTTTCTCCATAGTTGAAATAACTTGATGCGAAAAAAAAGGTAGCAAGCAATCTACGAGGGAGAAAAAGTTGCTATCATTCGCCAAACTAACTGGTTGTAAACATGCGTAAAACATTTGGAAGGGACCATGAACGTTTCCCCCCTTGAATGTCTTATCGCATGAAAGCATCCATAAATATTGTCAAATAAACGACTTTTTCTCCATAGTTGAAATAACTTGATGCGAAAAAAAAGGTAGCAAGCAATCTACGAGGGAGAAAAAGTTGCTATCATTCGCCAAACTAACTGGTTGTAAACATGCGTAAAACATTTGGAAGGGACCATGAACGTTTCCCCCCTTGAATGTCTTATCGCATGAAAGCATCCATAAATATTGTCAAATAAACGACTTTTTCTCCATAGTTGAAATAACTTGATGCGAAAAAAAAGGTAGCAAGCAATCTACGAGGGAGAAAAAGTTGCTATCATTCGCCAAACTAACTGGTTGTAAACATGCGTAAAACATTTGGAAGGGACCATGAACGTTTCCCCCCTTGAATGTCTTATCGCATGAAAGCATCCATAAATATTGTCAAATAAACGACTTTTTCTCCATAGTTGAAATAACTTGATGCGAAAAAAAAGGTAGCAAGCAATCTACGAGGGAGAAAAAGTTGCTATCATTCGCCAAACTAACTGGTTGTAAACATGCGTAAAACATTTGGAAGGGACCATGAACGTTTCCCCCCTTGAATGTCTTATCGCATGAAAGCATCCATAAATATTGTCAAATAAACGACTTTTTCTCCATAGTTGAAATAACTTGATGCGAAAAAAAAGGTAGCAAGCAATCTACGAGGGAGAAAAAGTTGCTATCATTCGCCAAACTAACTGGTTGTAAACATGCGTAAAACATTTGGAAGGGACCATGAACGTTTCCCCCCTTGAATGTCTTATCGCATGAAAGCATCCATAAATATTGTCAAATAAACGACTTTTTCTCCATAGTTGAAATAACTTGATGCGAAAAAAAAGGTAGCAAGCAATCTACGAGGGAGAAAAAGTTGCTATCATTCGCCAAACTAACTGGTTGTAAACATGCGTAAAACATTTGGAAGGGACCATGAACGTTTCCCCCCTTGAATGTCTTATCGCATGAAAGCATCCATAAATATTGTCAAATAAACGACTTTTTCTCCATAGTTGAAATAACTTGATGCGAAAAAAAAGGTAGCAAGCAATCTACGAGGGAGAAAAAGTTGCTATCATTCGCCAAACTAACTGGTTGTAAACATGCGTAAAACATTTGGAAGGGACCATGAACGTTTCCCCCCTTGAATGTCTTATCGCATGAAAGCATCCATAAATATTGTCAAATAAACGACTTTTTCTCCATAGTTGAAATAACTTGATGCGAAAAAAAAGGTAGCAAGCAATCTACGAGGGAGAAAAAGTTGCTATCATTCGCCAAACTAACTGGTTGTAAACATGCGTAAAACATTTGGAAGGGACCATGAACGTTTCCCCCCTTGAATGTCTTATCGCATGAAAGCATCCATAAATATTGTCAAATAAACGACTTTTTCTCCATAGTTGAAATAACTTGATGCGAAAAAAAAGGTAGCAAGCAATCTACGAGGGAGAAAAAGTTGCTATCATTCGCCAAACTAACTGGTTGTAAACATGCGTAAAACATTTGGAAGGGACCATGAACGTTTCCCCCCTTGAATGTCTTATCGCATGAAAGCATCCATAAATATTGTCAAATAAACGACTTTTTCTCCATAGTTGAAATAACTTGATGCGAAAAAAAAGGTAGCAAGCAATCTACGAGGGAGAAAAAGTTGCTATCATTCGCCAAACTAACTGGTTGTAAACATGCGTAAAACATTTGGAAGGGACCATGAACGTTTCCCCCCTTGAATGTCTTATCGCATGAAAGCATCCATAAATATTGTCAAATAAACGACTTTTTCTCCATAGTTGAAATAACTTGATGCGAAAAAAAAGGTAGCAAGCAATCTACGAGGGAGAAAAAGTTGCTATCATTCGCCAAACTAACTGGTTGTAAACATGCGTAAAACATTTGGAAGGGACCATGAACGTTTCCCCCCTTGAATGTCTTATCGCATGAAAGCATCCATAAATATTGTCAAATAAACGACTTTTTCTCCATAGTTGAAATAACTTGATGCGAAAAAAAAGGTAGCAAGCAATCTACGAGGGAGAAAAAGTTGCTATCATTCGCCAAACTAACTGGTTGTAAACATGCGTAAAACATTTGGAAGGGACCATGAACGTTTCCCCCCTTGAATGTCTTATCGCATGAAAGCATCCATAAATATTGTCAAATAAACGACTTTTTCTCCATAGTTGAAATAACTTGATGCGAAAAAAAAGGTAGCAAGCAATCTACGAGGGAGAAAAAGTTGCTATCATTCGCCAAACTAACTGGTTGTAAACATGCGTAAAACATTTGGAAGGGACCATGAACGTTTCCCCCCTTGAATGTCTTATCGCATGAAAGCATCCATAAATATTGTCAAATAAACGACTTTTTCTCCATAGTTGAAATAACTTGATGCGAAAAAAAAGGTAGCAAGCAATCTACGAGGGAGAAAAAGTTGCTATCATTCGCCAAACTAACTGGTTGTAAACATGCGTAAAACATTTGGAAGGGACCATGAACGTTTCCCCCCTTGAATGTCTTATCGCATGAAAGCATCCATAAATATTGTCAAATAAACGACTTTTTCTCCATAGTTGAAATAACTTGATGCGAAAAAAAAGGTAGCAAGCAATCTACGAGGGAGAAAAAGTTGCTATCATTCGCCAAACTAACTGGTTGTAAACATGCGTAAAACATTTGGAAGGGACCATGAACGTTTCCCCCCTTGAATGTCTTATCGCATGAAAGCATCCATAAATATTGTCAAATAAACGACTTTTTCTCCATAGTTGAAATAACTTGATGCGAAAAAAAAGGTAGCAAGCAATCTACGAGGGAGAAAAAGTTGCTATCATTCGCCAAACTAACTGGTTGTAAACATGCGTAAAACATTTGGAAGGGACCATGAACGTTTCCCCCCTTGAATGTCTTATCGCATGAAAGCATCCATAAATATTGTCAAATAAACGACTTTTTCTCCATAGTTGAAATAACTTGATGCGAAAAAAAAGGTAGCAAGCAATCTACGAGGGAGAAAAAGTTGCTATCATTCGCCAAACTAACTGGTTGTAAACATGCGTAAAACATTTGGAAGGGACCATGAACGTTTCCCCCCTTGAATGTCTTATCGCATGAAAGCATCCATAAATATTGTCAAATAAACGACTTTTTCTCCATAGTTGAAATAACTTGATGCGAAAAAAAAGGTAGCAAGCAATCTACGAGGGAGAAAAAGTTGCTATCATTCGCCAAACTAACTGGTTGTAAACATGCGTAAAACATTTGGAAGGGACCATGAACGTTTCCCCCCTTGAATGTCTTATCGCATGAAAGCATCCATAAATATTGTCAAATAAACGACTTTTTCTCCATAGTTGAAATAACTTGATGCGAAAAAAAAGGTAGCAAGCAATCTACGAGGGAGAAAAAGTTGCTATCATTCGCCAAACTAACTGGTTGTAAACATGCGTAAAACATTTGGAAGGGACCATGAACGTTTCCCCCCTTGAATGTCTTATCGCATGAAAGCATCCATAAATATTGTCAAATAAACGACTTTTTCTCCATAGTTGAAATAACTTGATGCGAAAAAAAAGGTAGCAAGCAATCTACGAGGGAGAAAAAGTTGCTATCATTCGCCAAACTAACTGGTTGTAAACATGCGTAAAACATTTGGAAGGGACCATGAACGTTTCCCCCCTTGAATGTCTTATCGCATGAAAGCATCCATAAATATTGTCAAATAAACGACTTTTTCTCCATAGTTGAAATAACTTGATGCGAAAAAAAAGGTAGCAAGCAATCTACGAGGGAGAAAAAGTTGCTATCATTCGCCAAACTAACTGGTTGTAAACATGCGTAAAACATTTGGAAGGGACCATGAACGTTTCCCCCCTTGAATGTCTTATCGCATGAAAGCATCCATAAATATTGTCAAATAAACGACTTTTTCTCCATAGTTGAAATAACTTGATGCGAAAAAAAAGGTAGCAAGCAATCTACGAGGGAGAAAAAGTTGCTATCATTCGCCAAACTAACTGGTTGTAAACATGCGTAAAACATTTGGAAGGGACCATGAACGTTTCCCCCCTTGAATGTCTTATCGCATGAAAGCATCCATAAATATTGTCAAATAAACGACTTTTTCTCCATAGTTGAAATAACTTGATGCGAAAAAAAAGGTAGCAAGCAATCTACGAGGGAGAAAAAGTTGCTATCATTCGCCAAACTAACTGGTTGTAAACATGCGTAAAACATTTGGAAGGGACCATGAACGTTTCCCCCCTTGAATGTCTTATCGCATGAAAGCATCCATAAATATTGTCAAATAAACGACTTTTTCTCCATAGTTGAAATAACTTGATGCGAAAAAAAAGGTAGCAAGCAATCTACGAGGGAGAAAAAGTTGCTATCATTCGCCAAACTAACTGGTTGTAAACATGCGTAAAACATTTGGAAGGGACCATGAACGTTTCCCCCCTTGAATGTCTTATCGCATGAAAGCATCCATAAATATTGTCAAATAAACGACTTTTTCTCCATAGTTGAAATAACTTGATGCGAAAAAAAAGGTAGCAAGCAATCTACGAGGGAGAAAAAGTTGCTATCATTCGCCAAACTAACTGGTTGTAAACATGCGTAAAACATTTGGAAGGGACCATGAACGTTTCCCCCCTTGAATGTCTTATCGCATGAAAGCATCCATAAATATTGTCAAGTAAACGACTTTTTCTCCATAGTTGAAATGACTTGAGGCGAAAAAAAAGGTAGCAAGCAATCTACGAGGGAGAAAAAGTTGCTATCATTCGCCAAACTAAACTGCGTAAAAGCTACGAAACGCAAGCAACATTTGAATGCACCTAAGCAAAATTCGGGCAAAATTTTCAAAACTTCAAAAATTTCTGAAATTCCTTTTAAGCTTGTTTTTTAAACTTTTTTAAGCTTATGAACTTTTTAAATGCTACCAATTGTAGTAGTACAAACTCAACAACGACTTAATGAACCAATTAAAAATTTATTTGTAAAATAATCATTAGCATACTTCACAGTACTTTTTAAAGCATTCCAAAGACGCGATAACTGCACCTGGAGGCCTTGCTATGTGCCTCACACTTATGAGCATAATACACCGTATTATTACACGATGCGCATAAAGCGTCAGCGTGTTATTACACAATGCGCATAACACGTCAGCGTCTTATTACGCAGTGCGTCAGTAACTATTAGCAGCAAATCTTTTACAAAATAATGCAACTGATAATTTAACAGACACTGCTACATCCCATAATTCTTTTCAAGGAAAAAAAATTAATGCGCTCCTTCAAAGCCAAATTTCGAAAGCAATACCCATACTATACTTTATAAAAATATTTGCGGGACACATGCAAAAAAAATCATTGTGGAAATAATGAAAAAGAATTTCATCACTGACCACGCAATCGAATCGGCAACTTTAGAACATAATTGTGGGCGAGGCAATAATTGAGTGGACAACAGTACTTACGCAACTCCAGCCTGGTATCTCATGTGTACGTCATTTCACTACAAGGCTGTTATTCTATGACCGATAAATGCAGACAACCACACAGTATAAGTACGACTCTCTCCATTTTTCACTTTCGGAAAAAATTCGCATGCGTCCAAAAATTATGCAGTAAATCTGAAAAAATACTCCTACCTTTTCTTCCTCCTCAATTTTGTTCTCTTTTGCAGGTACAACATCCGGAAACCCTCCATCTCCTCCAATTTTACGTGCGAACTCCTCTTTTGGAATTGGCACTTTTCCAAATCGCGCAGCAAATTCCTTAAACGTTCAACAACCACTGGAATCTATCGTATACATTCAAGTTCAATTCGCTCTCCATGTTCAGTCTCCCCTTCCTCTCATCGAAAGGGAAATCTGCGCAGGACCTCCGCCCTCAAATTTAGCCACTTTACGGACTCATAAAATCGCTGAAATTCTCATCAGTCAGTCCAAATTCAGTTCTTTTAGTTTGCAAGATCAGATGCCACTTCACGAAAACTCTCTCCCTCGCTCTCGCTCTTCCACCTTTCTTTCGGTCTTCCCTTCTAATGAAGCCGATTCCCCCTCTGATGGGCTGATATGCTACACTGACTGAGGAATAAATTCGAGATTACATGTGTATTAAAAAGTTCAACGCCCTAATCCATCCTTACATCGTAATGAGGTGTTAATAAAAACAAATGCCATATATAATTGGCCTAACATACCATAACTTATTATTCTGAATTCTCCCCACAAGTACTTCTAAGTACATTCATTATTGTTGTGTTTTTAGTCTCTGCTATACTTTTAATTATATTCAAAGAGTTTACATCGAACAATTAGAACAATTACAGTTACAACTTTAACAAAATTTCACATAGTAACTTACTTTTCCTTCTGACAGCCTTTCCAAATCGACTGTTGGTGTTCTGTATTGATCACGATAAAGAAAATGGAGGTATATAAAATAGAGAACCAAAACTGTTAGGCACCCATAGAGGTAGTGCCTAAACGACCGATAAAAATGGCCACCGAAGATACCCAAACGAAGCATTACTCCATGGCCCATACTATGCTATAATCACCTGAAAATATTCTCATCTACACACAATGAAAGCATTTATCAATTATCAACACTCAGACGTCAAACAAGAGAGACAACAATAAACTTCATAAAAGCGAAAATGAGAAAACAAATTGTTTAGAATCCTATATTTTTATTTTTACAACATATTTTTCCATTCACCAATACCAAAAAATAAACGTATCCCATATATTTAGTCATTTTCATTGCACTCCTACGCATCGCCGACAATGCACCACTGTCACCGACAATGTACCATCACCGACAATGGTATCGGTTACCGACAATGTACCGCTGTCATCGACAACGGTATTGTCCACCGAAATGTACCACCGTCACCGACAATGGTATCGATCACCGACAATGTACCACTGTCATCGACAATGGTATTGTTCACCGAAATGTACTACCGTCACCGACAATGGTATCGATCACCGACAACGCACCACCGTCATCGACAATGGTATCGTTCACGGAAATGTACCACCGTCACCGACAATGTATCATCACCGACAATGGTATCGATCACCGACAACGGTATCGTTCACCGAAAATGTATCATCGTAAAAGCATCAAATTAAATATATACCTAACAAAATGACCCAACAAGGATTCGACCTTATTTTTAATCAAACATTACGACTATTACATTTTCCATTACTGCTATGCTTTTCAAATTTCGAGCAATAAATTAACTCCCACGCTATTACGTTTTTCCGACTTCGTCTTTTCGATGCATTACTAGCACGCCGCTGGCCGCCAACATGCATAAGCGCCGTATTAGCTTTACATTACATTTGTAAGATTGAAGGAGAAAAAAAAGGTAAGTGCACAGATGCATAAATCTTCAAGAACAACAAAGAAAACGTCCGACCACATGCAAACAATTTCACGAAGACAACAACTCAAGCGCATATTGATGCTCTTGAGTATTACAACTGAGACAAATTTAAGAAATTATATGAATCTCTATGCAAAACGATCAACAGCTCAAAAACATATTTTATTAACGTTTGAAGGTAAAATGTCCCATATACTGCTTCATCGAAATCAAAGGTAAATCTGTCGTTATAAAGTTGAAAACCTAATAGTAAAGAACAACTTACGTTGATGACTAATAAAGAAAAATTTTTTAAAAATTTTCCTCAAGAAAATAAACCACTTGTAGCACAATTTCTAACGACGGCATAGTTTGGTACATTTTCTCAAACACTTTCGTACATTCCCTCAAAAATATTCCGTTCCATTTTACCCTTTTATCTATCGTTTGATATCCGTAATAATAATGATGAGCATAAAATTGTTTATTCAACAAGTGAAAAATGATATCTCGAAAGGTTTTTTCGCTCTCCTCAACTCATTACAACCTTCTAAACCATCTGTGAATTATTCTGTTCCCATCAAACAAAAGCTTTCAACATCACCACCACTATAGACAGCGATACCAATATCCGCTACAAAACAAAGTCTTCCATTAGTACATGCTGAGCACAGACAAGCACAGGAAATCCATCTTCTATTCCGTTCTTACTTATATTTATTATCGAATCAATACTATTACAATTAGATACTTGATAATTAGATACTTAAAATAATCAGGTGCCAACAATACCACTTGATAATTAGATACTTAAAATAATCAGGTGCCAATAATACTCGATAGACAGATGAAAAAGTGGCGGAAATGAAGAGCAAACAAATTTAGCGGTCAAACAATAACTATAGCTCCCTCTTTAGATAGTTACATTCTCTTCGCAGAACAATGTTATCTTTTTTTTGCTATTTCTGTTTCCCGGTGGGAAAAAGTGATGGGAATTCCCATTCCATTACGTATGACTCAAATTACAACCAAATTCCTTTCCTCCGCTCAGCGAATGCTCATATCAAATGACTCATAAACCTTCTCGCCGTCAACCACACAAACTAGCGATTATATAAACAAACGTATAAAAATATTTCGCTTGAAACACAACCCTCTTTCACTCTGCTGTCATTAATGATAACTCCTGCCACACCTCGCCTGACCTTACGTTTTTTTGCCGAAACATACCTAATCACCATAAACGTTCATAAAACAATTAATGTTACGCACCGTTTCGTTTTGAACAGCCCCTCCCCCACCTCCCGGGCGTGCAAAGTAGCTTAACAATGACGAGCGGAGCGGCG
>JPKZ01003109.1:425719-437678 GCA_000803305.1 Toxocara canis | reverse complement strand
GGGGGGGGGGGGGGGGGGGGGGGGGGGGGGGGAGAAAGTATGAGTAGGAATTGTTCAATGATAAGAGCATTCCTTTTCAGTAATTGTAGCGAGTCCACGGTGATCTCAAGCCAAAAAAGTGAAAGATGCAATTTCTGCAATAGAGGAAATACTCCAGGCACAAGAAAGTTTAATATTTTCTAACGTTCTGATGCAGCACTATAGTTGCCAAAATGTGGAAAGAGGATAGCACAGATCGTTTGAATGACACAACCAGCCTGCTTACACATTCTTTGTGAGACCAACTCTTTCTATAATATTGATTTTGTTTTTCGAACAAACTAAACAAACTAAACACAGTGAGAGAGAGGGAGAGAGAGGGGAAGTGGAAGAGAAAGAGGGACAGAGAGTGAGCAGTGAGACCTCCTAACTGGTTACCAACAAATGAGGTGACATAACCGTCTACCTGGACACACCTGCACTCATTCGATTTAACGTACCATTGTTTTCGCTGAAATAACATAAGCGCACAACATCAGTGGTACTCAACCATTAATCAATGCTTGTCATTAACAGCGATCGGTTTGTTCTTAACCAAGGCCACGAGGGAATCCAAGCACTGAGAAGAGCAAACTGAGTACCATGATGGGAGGAAGGCTCTCACATGCATCGATCCTAACAAAGCACAAAACAGTGTTTTGTGTCATTCGGATTTTTCCCTGCTATTTCTCATCTTATATTTGAAAAAAAAAAACAAAAAAAAAAGGAATTTTAACGTTTTTTTCAAAAAAATTATAAACTTTTTCCAAGATTCCAAATTTCAAGGCCGATTTTTTTCCTACCGGCCTGCAAGCTGACTATTAACACACTCACTCGAGAATTACTAAGTACGCTTACTGGAAAAAAACGGTTACGCACAAGGTGAACCTGTCAGCATGCATTTTTTTTCGAGCCGCCTCTATCTACTCTTTACCATATTTCTGAATGAAATGAAGGAAAAAAGAATGATCGTCGTATCTGCAACAAACTAACTACAAAATAAAGTTTTGGAAAAAGTTTTCGCGGCGCATAGCCGAATGCAGCTTATGCTATCGAATAGGTCATCATAAATCGTTCAACAAATAATAATCCATCAGGAGTTTGCGAAAAAGCTTAAGTAAAAACACTTCCCCTCCCCATCCCCCTACCCCTTTCCCCTCTTCCATTCAAGTTCTTGGAAATAGCTCAACGATGTCGTCAGCTTTATTTGATAGCATACGACAACAGTATACAGCCATTACACCACATAACGAATCGCTCCAACTTTTTACTTCGAAAACTAGTTCGTTAAATGAGCTTAAGAGAGCCACAACTAGAATAAATCTGCAATCATGAAAATGCACACGTTACAAATATTCAAACTTATTCCGATAAAATAATGAATTTTCGTTCCCAGTAATCAAAAAAGGAAAAACCACAGGTTGGGGAGGGTGGGGGAAATCAAACGAACGAAAACAAAATTTAAAAATTAAAAAGTAAACAAGCGACATTACCTGATCAACCATATGTATTATTTAAATATACTCTGAATCAACTGAAACACAAGTCCATATCCGATCCCCTCTCCAATGTATCCCACCTTTCCAATCCAGTGGATCACATTCACTAATCCCTTCCTCTTCCAAAAGAATTATATTCCAAAAAGGATCCGACACTCTTACGTTTGACAATATTCTAACTTTGCTTCCGTTCTTCAAGTAACTACTACTCGCCTATAAAGAAAGGATATTGTCGCCGAAAAACACCGACAACTGAGCGCAGCACGACAATGGAGAACACACAAAGGGAAGGAATGTGAGTGCGAATGAGAATGGGTTGTTTTGGTGCGCGTAAAAAGGGGCGCATCGCCTATATCCGCTTGCAGTGCACGTTTCGTAGTTAATCTCTCCGCTGCACGACACGATGATCAATTTGAACAAAGCGTTGTTAGAATAACTAAAAGCTTTAGAGTGCACTTGAAATGTGCAAATAATAAAGCCTCAGGAAAAATATTCATAAGAATCAAGCACACTTAATCAAGCAATGGGCAGGGCACTAAAGCACTCAATACGAATGTTAGGTTTGTTGCGAAAGACGTTTCAAGAAATGACAAGTTGAACAAATAGGAATGCTTTAAATGTGGGGCTATCTCCCTATGATGCTCCCCAACTTTAGGAATTTTTATGCGAACCTCTAAAATGTCAAAATTTTAAGAGATCTCTTTTTATCCTCAAAAAAAAAAACACCTAAACCTTAGTTTTTTTTCCACCATATTTATAGAAACCAAAAAAATTTTTGCCCTCAGGGGTTGTTTTTTAAAAACAATTTTTCAAAATCATGCTAATGATACATTGCACGACAAATGAAAACGCAATACAACGCAAAAAAAAATCGCATGCATTCTGCATTTTACGATGGAGCCACGATGAAGAAAAAAAAAGCTACGGAGAGCTGATTCAGCAACTTTAGGAATTTTTATGCGAACCTCTAAAATGTCAAAATTTTTAGCGATCGCTTTTTACCCTCCAAAAAAAACACCTAAACCTTAGTTTTTTTTCCACCATATTTATAAAAACCAAAAAATTTTTGCCCTCAGGGGTTGTTTTTTAAAAGCAATTTTTCAAAATCATGCTAATGATACAATGCACGACAAATGAAAACGCAATACAACGCAAAAAAAAATCGCATGCATTCTGCATTTTACGATGGAGCCACGATGAAGAAAAAAAAAGCTACGGAGAGCTGATTCAGATGATCGCGCAATATATCACGTCAACTTTCACATGCAAAGAAAAAAACTACAAGGAGCTAGTGAAATGACAGATCTCATTGGATGAAAAGGAATCATGCCATTCTAACTGTGTATGATGCGGAACGCGAGAAAAATGACTCAACTGACATCTCATTAAAGGGTGAAAACAACTAATTAATTAATCAAAAAACAACTAATTAAAAACTTAAAACAACTAATTAATTAATTAATAAACAACTAATTAAAAACTTAAAACAACTAATTAATTAATTAAAAAACAACTAATTAAAAACTTAAAACAACTAATTCAAATGCATTTCGACTACTTTTATCGCGCATTTCATGTCAAATTTCAATGGCTTCAATTACGCCATCAAGTCATTATCATAAATCAAGAATCACACGATCACTAATTTTAACAACATTTCTGAAAGCATAAACCGAGAATGGAAGCGAACCTCTCGCCCCTTTTTCCCAAATACAATCAGATCCTTACGAAAGATTACAAAAATTTTTCCACATCGAGAAAATTTTATCCCGTTAAATCACTCAATAAAAACAATGCTTTGCTGAGCTTTTTTCGCCAGAACTGCACCGTGCTTGATTTTTAACAAAAATATCGTGGAACTATCAAAGCAGTGACCACTTTTACCGAAGATTACGAATGACGTTTCGAGTGAGAGGAGAGATGGGGATGTCAACTAGCCATCACGCCAAAAATTTGCATAGAAAACTTCAGTGATTATGCAAATTTTCAGATCATATATAAATAAATAATCGCTCATGTGAAAGTTTCACTTATTCAGCGAGAAACACAACAAAAAAATCGACGGATATGCATAAATTTTGTCGTTTCAAAATTATTCATGATCAACAATCACTAAACTTTTTGAACAATTTGTGAAGTTCAAAGTAAAAACTGGCAAAGACCCAACAATTAACTACAAAAGTAAAGATGAAGTGATAGAAGTAAACGTAGAATAACAGAATACGAAATAAATAAAGGCGTTGCAATATCGTACTTTAATGCGTTGAATGCCTTGAACAGATGAATGGTACATCTGCATCAGAAAATCTCTACCGTGTTCGTCGACGGAGCAAGAGAAAGAACAACCGATCGAAAACGGATGGAAGAAACAAGCAATATCGTGTCGCCTCTAAAAGAAGCTCTCGAGGTTTATAGTGTCATTGGTCTGATCACAAAAGTGCTTAGAAATTTTCAGCGCAGCAAAAATTCAATGAATGAAAAACGCACTTCAAGAAGCTTTCCAAAACTGAAAACTCGTTCGCGAAACCGAACATTGAAGTTAAATTCAGCCGTGGAATAAGAGCTTTTTCAAGCAAAATAATTGCCTCAAAATAGAAATCAGGTTCGGCTGTGAAGAAATCAAATCGACGAACAAGAGATCGATATTTTTTGCTCGATAGTGGGAGACTTTAATTAAGAAAGATTTTGAACTTCTCTCTACGTAAGACGACCACGCCCGCATCAAAATTAGAAGAGGAAGGTTGGGGTGGAGGAAGGGGAGGGGGAGAAGGGAGGGGAGGGAACGACTATCAGATGTGACATGTTACATAAAAAGACAGACGCTATGAACGACAAGCAAAGCGTTAAGTAGTTTTTACACTTTGAAAACGAGTCGAAAATTTCACAAGCGAAAAATTCAAGAATGGGAAAAGCTCTAAAAGAAAACGAAAAAACAAACAAACATATATATCTGAGAATTTCCTATCAAAAGAGTGTAACTGCCTCCCCCACTCTCCCCTCAGCTCGAAAAAAAAAATTCCTTAAAATTTTACTGTCATCGCTCCAGAGAATAATGAATATTTCCCTTGACGGTCGTACAAATGTTATGTTTCATAGATTTGCCAATATCTTAATGATCCGCTGTTCAAAAAAAAACTGACTGCATCTCTTACATTATTACTACGGTGAAACCTATCAAATATACTCGAGTTTTTGGTGAACAAGTTAGGAGTTTCTTTTTTTTTTCACCTTCTCACCGTTTAGAAGAGGGATTTTCTCGACTGCCATTACCTGCAAAATTCACCGTCTTTACTCACTCTCCCTTGCACAGAGTCCTCATGTATGTTCTTCACATGCTAGGCTATTGCCTTGAACCTTACACTAAGAAACCAAACCCAGTTCCTCGTTAAATGCAAATAAAGAGTGTTACACCTATATCGTTATTCGAAACGCCCTATCGATTCGGATACGAGGTATAGCGCTCCAATGCGCTCAATCGGATGGTGAATCATCGATTCGATCGCGCACCGCTCCCGAAGTAATTAAGGCTGTCAAACTAACTAAATCTACTCCAAATACAATCCAGAATTTTGTGTTTTCGCCAACGCATAAAAGGAAGAATGGATTTTTTGTAGAAAGATTAAAATTTTACTTCTTTGCGATTTTTCTTCTGGATACTAATCAAATCCCGGATGCTTAGAACCCCGGATTTCAAAATTAGAAATTCTGGAAGTAACTTCTGGAATTCTGGAAGTAATCGAAATAAGAAAATTAAAATTCATTAAAAAGTTTAACGACGAAACCGGCCCACCAATTCATACATTCCTAATCTGAAGATAACAAAAAGTTTTTGTAATTTAGTGGTTAGTTAAAACGGTTAGCATTCGTCCTATGTTATGTGTTATGAACGGGTACTAAAAAATTAAAAGAAACTTTTGTTACTATCGTAATATTTGTGACTGCTTACAAAAATTTTTGTTACGCAGTTGAGAGCAAAGAACAAAAACGAACGCCGTACTTTTCACATAAATCGTGCCTATTTGTTCTGGTGAGAAATCGCCATTTTTTGAAGTCAAGATAACGAATACAGAGAGAGTATAGGATCATTTAAAGAGCTCTAGATGATCGAATGGTTCGCAAGATTTAAAAAAAAAAGCAAAAAAAAGCGTCAAGATCGTATCGGCAAGCATGGGCAATATTATGTGTAGAATTTTCAAAATGGAAGACACAGAGGGCGGTTAGTTTTCATTTCCCAATTGGGAGTGGGTTGGAAAAAAAACAGAAAATTTCAAGAAAAAGGATGGCTCAAAATTCGATAATAGCGAAATATGTTGCTCAATAAATAAAATTTTTAAACTTCACCAAAGCTGTAAGAAATCTAACGAAAAAAGAAATCTTAAAAATTTTCAACGTCTCTCATCCTGGTTAAAACCCCTCGCAGATAGAGGTTTTAACACAATGGCCACATTAATCTGAGGTATGCGAACAATCATAAGCAATGTAAGGAGATAAAAGTTAAGTAATTTCAAGTAGCTTGACCAGGCATATTTCATAATAGCATAGGTTAATGGGTGGCACAGTACTAAACATCTGAACCTCCACTCCTCCCTAGCGAGCTCTTCATGCTGGTTAAAACCCACTGATCATATGATTAAAATCCACTGTTTAAACCTACTCATCTACTGATAGCCATCTCATCAAGCGATAACGATCAACTCTTTTTCTGGTCAAGATAAAGAAAAAATGTCTAACGATAGTCAAGCAAATGTAATTTTACCACGGATGAAGATTCGAGGGTGATTAGAAGAAATGACCATAGTTTTAATTAGAGTAGCCAATCATTAAGACGCCAAGGATCTATGAATAATCATTCGTAAATGGTAGCGGGAAGATGGGGGATCACATCATCGAAGACAGCAGTTGCACAAATTTTCTAATTTCTGTCCATCTTTTCTAAGATTTTGTTAAAAACTTTCATAAAGATAAAGACAATGCCATATTCCAAAACTATAGAGTTATCATATGAGTACTTAAATAAACTTAACATAAATAAACTGAGCAAATAAAAGACGATACTGGTTCGATACAATACAATTCGGGTGGACAAAGAAGGGAAGAGAAGTTTTAAAAAAAACGAAAATAACGTTCAAATAATTCAAAGCATAAATTGGTGAGTAACCAGCGAACCGTCATAATAATCAGATAAAGTCGTCAAAAAATTTTTATCAAAATTTAAAAGTTCGAAAAATTTCCATTCCATGCAAAACAACAATCATTAAAAAAGTATGAACAAAAAGTACCTGTAGGAGGTAATAGACGATAGACGATATATTGGACGAAACTGACTACTCGATAGTGTTTGTGAACAGTTGCCCAATCTGTTACTGAGAAGAGCACTCGAAAAATGCGCATAAAAGTGTCCTTGAGCAACCGGTCAACCACTCGGCACTACGATGACGAGTGTACATTAGCTAAAAGCGAATATTTTTCAAGTGAGTTCGAACGAATATTTATACAACTCTTCACAAGTACAATACAAACAGACCATTGGTCAATGAAAGTGGACAGAAAACTGATGAACTCAGAAAGCATTAGGCCTGAAGTGTCATCTCAAATATGAGCAAGAAAAAAGTATTGAGGGTGGAGGGACGGTGCGTGGAGAAGGGTGCTGTCTTAAGGTAACTACAGTGGTGGATGGGAAATTCTGGCAAGGTACTTTACACGAAAACCATGATTTGCTGGGAACCAGAACCGATGCCGGTCGTCGGCCAAAGTATTCCTAACCAATTTGTCTCAAATGAATATGGAGGCGTTGCATTTGAATGAATTTGCAATTTTCTAAAACAGCTAAACGCTTCCAAAAAATTTCTTCGCTACCCTTGACAGAAAGCTTCTGGGTATCTCACAATTCTGGGAAATTTCTTTCAAAATTTTTCACCCATTTTTTTTCAAAAAAGCGTCTATCGGAACTTTTCGTTCACCTTAATGCGGATAACAGAGTGCTGAGGAATGTGGGAAGGACGGGGGAGGGGGGAGGAAGGGGCTGGGGCAATAATTATCCCCACCCGCAAATATACCCGCCACACATTGATTAAATCTTCATCCAAACTCATACCTTCGTTTCCCTGAAGGAACCGTTCGCCCAGGAAAAGTACGAAAGGGCGAATTCGTACGAAGGCTATCCCAGTGTCCACAAATTTGCATGCCAATGCTAAATGACAGAGACAGCAGCTAAATAGCACATTAAGATTATTTGAGGATTTAAGCTATTGCTGTGCCAGACTTTTGGAATCCTTGGCACATTGTGGATTCAAAATGTAAGCATTCTGGAAAAGGGACCGGGCATCATTTCTATAGGGAGGGGGGGGGAGGGTAGGAGGTAACCAACCGGTTTCAGGTCTGCTTAATAGTTGGAGTTTATGGGCAAAAAAAATTATCAGATCCATTGAGGCGTACATAAAGAATTTTCATAGAAAAGGTTCGACTAGCCCTTCAAAAAAAACTTCGTTTTGTTTCTTGCTTCCAAATGGGGGTGTTCGATTCTTGAAATGTTTAGCTGCTTGTCCGAATGGCCCAAAAGCGCACTGCGAAACTTCCGCCTTGGAATTCGTCTCTCAAACGGGATAGGCGAATTCCAAGACTTTTTTCTAGTCAGTACCTCTTCAGAACCCATACAAGCAGCGCTTGTCTCCCCCTTCCCCCCTCCCCCTCCCCTAAATATATTTTTTCATTCCGTACACTAGCGATTACATCAGATCCCTCCACATTATTTGTTGTTGTTTCGTCCGCTCAACCTTGTACCAACAAGCACAAAACTTCACCTGATCTTCCAGAACTGATTTATATTCGCTTATTGTCTTCGAGACTGAGTACCTTCCTCCCCAATACCTCCCCTGACGTCCTTTAATCCCCCTCCCCCTTTTGCGGAAGAAATCTCGCACGAAATCGTTTCATCCGCTCGTTAACGATTGCGTACATGCATCGAGTCCCACCACGATTATCGACGTCATATGACACGGTAGCATGAAAGGCGAACCGGCGAGTCATCAACATTCGGTCTCGTTTCGTCATAATATTATTGAGTTATATGGTGAGGGGTTCGGCTAGTTTTATTATTTTCCCGAGGCTGGTTGTTGCTGAGGGTGAGATGAGCATGGCCTTAGCCTTAAGTAGTAGTTGTTTTCTTTGGATGAGGGAAGGACGTAAACTGTGTTTAGATTTTTGCCCGAACCCGTGGTCGCTGTCGTGTCTAGTTTTACAGATTGATTTTCAACTAGTTTTTTTTGAAGGTGATGAACAGTTCACGAACTAGTTCCTGGATAGCCCACCCATCACGCATCTCTAGGGTAGTGCCAGAGATGGCAGCCAACCGATGCGCAGAGATGGGCTAGAGAATCGAATGGCTATTAGTGGCACTTTATAACTGTTTATAGCCTGAGATCCTTCCACCCACTAAACCATCATGGAGCAACTTTGTATCACACCTGCACTGTTTGTTAGTTGACTTTATGTGCAATAGTACGTTGACCACGTTTCAGTCGAAATGCTTTATTTATTACTTTGCTATGAGTTTGTGTTTTCAATTGCCTCTGGCTTCTGGTCATCTTGATCGCTTTTTTTTTTATTCCATCGTATTTGGAGATGGTCGTTCTTTTTATTTTTGATCGTTCTTTCCGTTTTCTTCGGCCAGATAAAGACAACAGTAATAACAACAAATAAAGTTTACAGAGGAAAGATGTCATCGTCGGCGGGTAGCGGTCGTAAGAAGTCACTGCTTAAAGTGATCATACTTGGTGATTCGGGTGTTGGTAAGACTTCGCTTATGAACCAGTATGTCAACAAGAGGTTCAGTAATCAGTACAAAGCGACAATTGGTGCCGATTTTCTCACCAAAGATGTGATGATTGGAGACCGCATGGTTACAATGCAGGCATGTATTATTTTTTATTTTTTTTGTAAAAGCGCAACGTTGGGTGGGCAGTGGCTCAATGGTGGAGCTCCCGATTCGTGTGCGGGAAGACCTGGGTTCGATTCCCTTGGTGGACGGCTTTCCGGTTGGCGCGGGATCTTGTGTCCGTTTTTCAAAATCTCGCTTATGAAGTGACCCATTCGTGTTTTTTTAAACGAAAACTTGAGAAACATACACAGATTTCTCACAACTCAGCTCGCTGTTTCAGGAAGAGGAGGGGCAGAAAGGTTGGCGTGAGTTATGAGTGCATACGCTGAAGGCTCACTTATGCAGTTGTGACATAACGGGATGACTGATCTTCTATAAAGCCGAAGTAAGGGGGTGAAAATGCTCTTGCGAATGATGATTATTCTCTTTGCTCTCTGTCTTAATCTCGACCTCGTCCTCCACAATCCCTCGCACCCCTCTTGAATGCCGCGATAGGCTTGAGCAATATAACTGCTGTCGCTACGCCCGCAGAATTAGTCTCGCCATTTACTCGCTGGTCATTCGCCTCGAATTGTTGAGGCAACTTGAACGTGAAATCGAGCAAGCCCCCAAGTTGAGGAGTGACGAGCTCATTTATATACCCGAATGTGCACAGTTGATTGCTCGCACATGAATAAACTGTTTGTTACGTCGATCAAACGCCAGCTTATTGCCTTTTCTGATAACCATTCCGTTTACTGGAACTTCAGATCTGGGATACAGCGGGCCAGGAACGTTTTCAGTCACTTGGTGTAGCTTTCTATCGTGGTGCGGATTGTTGTGTGCTTACATACGATGTCACTAATGCGAGTTCATTCAAAAGTCTTGAATCTTGGCGCGATGAATTCCTGATTCAAGCCAGGTGTGGTATTTATTGTTTGTCGTCATATTTCGTTCGGCTTTCCAGGCTTTCAGTTCGTTTAAATTCGTATGGTATGGGAGAATTTGTATCGTTTCATAAATTATTTTTGTTTTGTTTTTTTACTATCTGTTGAATCGTATAGAAAACCAGAAAAGGCGAATCGCTTAGAGAAAAGGTGAATTGAATTGAATTTCTTTATAATATCGTTTCTCTTCTTGTCTTTTTTGTATTGCACCTATAAAGTGTATGACGATAGCTAATACACGTATGCATACGGAAGTAGTGGTCACGACTTGAGAGCTGTAAAATTTTGATACGGGATTATAATGGGATTTTTCAAGAATTTTTTCAAAAATGCTCACAGCCGCTTAAAATTATTATAGCTTAGGAGCCATCTACCGTATTGAGAAAATAAAGTCACATTTGTGAGTTTCGGAACCTTGCCGATCGTACTTCAAAAACATATGCCAAAGACCATATCTAATTTTATTTTTCTCGAAAAAACAAGGCCCTCCACTCCTCTCTGTCTCTCCCCCCCCCCTTCCCTCCGCTGGCCCCCGCCAGTTGTTTTCGCGAAAAAAAATTGGCCAAATACGTGATGCGAAAAGCTACGTAATAATTAATACAGTATATTGGTGGAATGCGAAGTGATCTACTGCAAAATAAAGCAACTTACTAACCCATGCAACAACCATTACTCCGTATCGGCCTCGTATGGTGTGCGAAGGGCTGCATACTGACCTGGTACGCTGTGTTGAACTGCACATTGGTTTTTTTAACAAATGTGTTTGATTTAATGGATCCAGTTTTACGTGTCGTTTAGGGAGAACAGTATAGTACGATCGTCAAGATTAGTGATTCACGAACTTGCATTTATTATGTTTATTTATAATTACTGTCATTTTAATTAATTTGTAATTACTGCTATTTTAATTATTGTGTTCATTCGTCTTTTGTTGCCTTTAACTGGTAAATGTATTTCAGTCCGCGAGATCCAGAGCATTTCCCGTTTGTATTGCTGGGCAATAAAATCGACCTAGAAGCGAATCGAGCGGTGAGTGCAAAAAGGGCCGAATCGTGGTGCCAGTCGAAAAACAAAATGAAGTATTACGAGGTTGGTTAGCATCTTACGTTGAGTATTTACCTTAATATATACGGTCCTCTCTTTGCTCAGCATTCTGCTTATGCTGCATTCCTCAGCGGTTACATATTTTAGTCACATCAGTTGCTGCTCATCTAGTGCGTATGCATCTATATCGCTGCTTGGAGCTATTGGCTTCAATTTTCATGTCGTTTTTTCCGTTCTGCGTTCTGCAAACGCCGGTCAGTCGTTGGTCTTTCGGCTTTTTATTGCGACACCTTATACTCGTTTCCTTTGAAGGTGTCAGCAAAAGAAGCGCTAAATGTCGAACAAGCGTTTATCGAGATAGCACGTGACGCATTGCAAAGGGAAGCGCACGATGTGCAAGACTTTCCCGAGTTTCCCGATCAGATACGCCTCGACAACCGACAGACATCTCAGCCCTCTGGTGGATGCAACTGCTGATTGTGACATTCAGGCGCATCCCTTCATTGACCGTCGACTGAAAAAAAAGGCATCAGAGAGCGTTCGTTTAAAGAGGAAAACGTGATAAGTTGTCCAGTTTTATGATTCATATAGGAAGA